>LS518116.1:73015-84647 GCA_900490845.1 Pristionchus japonicus
GAATGCCTCGTGAGACACCCGCTCACCGGAGCGTAATGCCTTTTCACGCTGCACTCTCTCTTTATTTTTAAAATGAATTTTGAGATGAATGCGTCGTGAGACACCCGCTCACCGGAGCGTAATGCCTTTTCACGCTGCACTCCCTCTTTATTTTTAAAATGAATTTTGAGATGAATGCGTCGTGAGACACCCGCTCACCGGAGCGTAGTGCCAATTCACGCTGCACTCTCTGATTGTTTTTAAAATGAATTTTTGAGATGAATGCGTCGTGAGAAGTAGAAAGTAGAAAGTGTCACACCATAACCTCCTCGATACCAAAACGTTCCTTCGCTTTCATGTACAAACCATCTGGCGATATTCTCTCTACTTCCTTCGTCTGAAAAGTACTGATGATTTAACTTACATACATATATAACTTACCTTCAATTGTGCTACGTGAAGGGTGATCTCATGTTTCTCTCCTTGCACTTTGACTCTTTCTTTGTCTCTCTCTTCTCTCAATCTTCTATGTCGCTCACAAGGAATCGATGCGATCGGAATCGAATGTTTACGCAACTGCAACGTAGTGTGAGGTGTCTCACGACCCCAAAATAGCTGATTACACCACATGTCCACAATTTACGTAAAGCCAAATGAAAAGAGAACAGAAGCGAGAGCTTCATTGGAAACGTTGAGACTCACCGACTCATTCTTAAGTTCGTAAGGCCTTGATAAAGTCGCTACACGCGTAGACCTATGCTAAAGAAGACTTTAAATGTGACAAGGCAGGAGATTAGTGCAAACCAGATAGATATGAACACCCGATTCGTGCACAGTTCGAACCCATCCCTCGGGTAGACGAAGGTCAAGAGCATCCGATTGAAACTCGGGAAAGCGCTTCATTCTGTAAATATAATCATCATTTTCATACCCTAGGCCAATAAATTACCGTTTCATTGTATTTTCACACTCGTTACTGGGACCAATTATCTCTGATGATCCATCAACGTCCATCTTGCTCCTTTTAGCAGGACACTGCACTTCTTCATCCTCACTTTCTGTTTCATCTTCACTCGACGAGTCTTCATAACTGATCGAATCATCGGTTGACGTTTTATCGTCGTCCTCTTCGCTGTCATCGCTGCTCTCATCGTACGATGCATCGTCACTCATTTCCAATTCCTCAAATTGATAACCATTGGAAGGAAAATGCCACACATCACACCAGTCTCGAAGCCCAGGGGCCTACGGACTAATTGAGTATCGGTGGGAGAGCAAAGTGTGCGTCGAGACCAGTGCCATGCCATACAAACCCTTCTCAATGCCAGTCGCATCTTCTCGAGATCTTCGGTTGAAACATTCTCCTCTTCTCCGTTATCGTTATCCATTGCAAAGGTTTACCTGATGAAAATACGCATTATTAACAGCAAAACTACACGCGAAAGGACAATTGCGACACGCATGCACAAAAATTCAATATTTATTGCGAAATCGAAAACGAGAGCGGCAGAGATTTCCTCTGCGTCTCTGACGAATCGATTACAGTACTCTGTACAGTATACTTTTAGTTCTCTGTTTCATCGATCGTTTGCGTAAGAATTTACAGTTTTATTTTTTCTAACTTAAAAATTTTGTAGTCAGGAAACGTGATATTCATGAACGATATCGTGCACTGTATCTACAATTTTTCTTTAGCTTCTATACAATTTTATTTCAACAAATTATTATTTAGTACAACCCAGAGAGTATCACAGTCTCGATAGGGATGGGAACAGATCAGAATGGCTTGATGAAACAACAATCAATCGAAGTGTGAAGGGAATACTGGCACCTCAAACGGATACGGAAGGGTTAAGGGGAAGGGTCATGGGATAGATCAATACGACTCCAGAATTGACGCAGCCAGAGCGGCATTGTAGAAGTCAGACTGAAAAAGAAGTGATTAAATATTTCACGATCAGGACAACCATGATCGAACCATTCAAAAGCTCCACCGTATGAGTTTTTTATTCTCATGGACCTAAATCTCCCTTCTAGAAACTCGATACACACATTCAAGACCACATTATTGCACAAATAGCAACCCAAAATCCGTCGATACCATCTACCATACCTCGGGAGCGTCCAGATGGTTCTCGAAGTCGACGACCTCTCTGTACAGACGTCTCTGCGCCGCCAGCGATACCGTAGTCAGCGTGTCTTGCGACGCCGAGATACTGCAATCGATTGAATACTCACTGCGTTCTGAACCCGCCCATTGAAGTTTTCGTGGTAAGACTATTTGGGCCCTGGCAAACTGCCAAGTCGTTTCCATTTTCACAGTGTGATTTTTTGCTCGGTTTCAACTTTCTAATTACTTTTCTAACTTTTAATACATTTATACTTTCAATTATTATGCTCAAATCACAGCGAATTGGCTACTTTCTCTGTGTGCGCGAAGTTATTATACTTTCACTACGATTCACGCCGGTTATCCGGTCGTAAACATTTGTTATTTCGTTTTTTCTGTTTACTGTGACGGTTTTGCGTTCCTATACTAATTTACAGTGATTTTAGCAGTCTCTGGCTGCGGCGGAGTGGCGGCGAGGCGTATAGACGGTGCAGGATCTATTACGACGTGAGTTCACCAGTGTCGCGCGCAAGAATAAAAAAAGCGACTCTTGCACGAAGGCACACGCGAGCAATTCTTTCGATTAAAAAAATCGCGAGTAAATCCACTCTCGAATCATTGTGCTCATCTGACTCGCGAGTGAGCTGTTCTTGCTAGTCAAATTCACGAGTGGCTTTGTCTGGTTCACTCCTTTCTCTTTCTTCTCCACGAGCGTGGTTTCACAGTTTGGTTATTAAATTTGCGTGTGACTCGGGACTAAATAAAATTAATATTATTTTTCAGACCCAGCGGGTTGGATCGATAAGCGAGCCGCTACTGAGCAAATACTGTCTTTCACTAATTTATTCAAGTCGAAGATCGGCAAAGTTTTAACTCCGCTCCTTACTCTGGTTAGTTTCCTAACCGGTTGTCCCTTCCATGTCTGTGTAGTGCATGTTCCCTGTTCCAAATTCTTGTATATTTGACGTTCGAACGTTTATTCTTGTTGTTCTGGTTGGTCTAGTGATATGTTTCAGAGAAGTCAAGGAACCGCGGATCTATCGGTTCTTCGGAAATTAGCTCAAGATCTCGCAGAGAATCTTGACGACTTACTAGTTTCTGAGAAGGAGAAGTTGTACGATTTCACATCGTGAGTACTTTCAATCCAAATTTCTATGTTACTTTTCACGAGGTTAAGATGAACTTGAAATCTCCAACACATTTCATCTTTATATTGCAATACTTATCCAGTACACGCCCAGAATCCCTCACTCGATAGAAATTACCGAAGTGCAATCAAAATAACGTTATATTTGTTTCGTTAATCACTGATCAAATTTTTTGAGATCTCTCGAAGGCGCTGCTCCCCAGTTGATACAGAAGACCCCGGAGAGGAATCTGATTTCCCCTTTTTCTATCTTGAATCTCTACTATCTTCTCAATCTGCTACTGAGGTATTTACAACAGTTTGCTTTCATTGCATTTTAGATCTTCCTGCTTTTAAAATCTAGTATTTTGTTTCTAACATGTTGTCATGTTATGATTGTTTTACACAATCGATATATTATTGTGAATCTTTGTTTTTTTCAAACTAAATATTTTTTCAGATCGACAAGCCCTGCTGCAGATAAAGTCGACGTTGTATAGAAGGAAGAAGGAGTGAGAGAAGAAGTAGATCAAGAGGAGCAGCCTATTGATCAGCGCGAATGCTCGAACTGACAGGTGCGCATCCTATTCATTAGACCAACCATTTGCAAGAAGTGCTTCGTGCTGCCTCAAGGCGTGCGCTGCAGCAGTCAGTGCAATGGATGGGATAGGGCGGAATCTCAATGTGCGCGTAGTATGGGAAGTGTGCAGGAAATGTAATGAATTAGAGCATATAATAGCAGAGAAAGACGAGGAAATAGGCATTATGCGCGAGCTCCTTGATACGTACCAAACGCGGATTTCTAATAAGCGCGTAACTAAACCACTGGCAGTGCTTCCTTCCACTGATATTCCTGCTCTAAGTGATCACTTGCATGCGAGTCGGAAACGCTTACTTGAATCGCCTCCTTCTGGATTGGTCACTGCGTTCGAGAATTGGAAAAATATTGGTGGAGCGCCTATTTTCCCGCAATCCTTTTCGAAGTGTTCTCGGGCGCAGAAATCGGAGCGTATGACGTCAGCTGCACAATATATGCGCTACGTAATACAGGGCGACGAGCAGGGTCCCATTCACCACACAGAATTAGTCGGCATTCTGAATACCATTTCTTTGGAATTATCAGGAAGATCGATTTTCCCTGTTGTTCCGCTGAATGAAATATTCAAACTTTTCAAGATGAGTGGTCAATCATGGCGAGATATCCAATCAATCGTGAATGTTATGAATAGCGCAGGCAGTCTGGTCCCCTCCAAGACTGCTGTGTGGAACCATGATAGTGCGATGCGCGCAGAGATTCGCGAGCTGTACTCCCTACGTTATGAGATGCTACGCGTGTGTTCAACCTCTCCCCTTGAGCTATTGCCTGTCGTATATGCGCACAGTCCTGACGAGCTTGTACGCTATATTATGCGCGGGAATGAACACTCTCCCATATATGCCAATGCGCCTTCAAATTATGCTAATGAGTGTTGGATGGTTGTGTCGATTGATAGAGGGGGAGGATCAACCAAAGTCAAGATTGGTAGATGCGATACTGCTAAGCCTAACAGTCCCTACTCACTGTACCCTCTCGTTGTACATACTGGAGATGAGAGCAGAGAGAGTAGCGAGTGCAGCATGGGCAAGTCTCTGAACCGTCTGATGGGAATTCGATATACCGAAAGGAACGGCTCATTAGTGCCTCTGCGCTGGTTCGTCACCGGGGATATCAAGGCGCTGTGCATGCTCTATGGACATGGAGGAGCATCCTCCACGTTCCCCTGCTATCTTTGTGAATTCACCCATAGCTCAGATCCATCACTTCTAGCGTCTGCCAAGGATACATCGGGTGGTTTCAACTCTCGTACCCTCAGGGGAATAATCAAACGCGCGGATAGGTATAGAAGAGGTGTGAGGAATGCGGTTACGGATAGAGAGCGAGATAGGCTGTTCGTGGAATCCACCTCGATTAGATACAGACCCCTCTTGACCATTCCGTTATCGCAGATAGCCATGCCAATCTTGCACATCCGCCTTGGTATAACTGCTGATTTGGTCTTTGCTTCAGAGCTTGCGTATCTCAATAAGGCTATGGCTGCGAAAGGCTCGTCTATACAATTCTCTTCTCTCACTGACGGGGAGAAATGCCTATCTGCTGCGAGAGAAAGAGTAACCCGTGCGCGTGAGTCGATGAGTATTGAACAGACAGAGCTTTCCGATCTCGCCCTGATTAAGTCTCTTGTGATTCACAAGGGAGTTGTTGCCGCGACTGTTCATTCTCATAACCTGAGAAGGAGGAGGGCGCAGTCGGTAGTGAATGAGCTGCATTGCGCGAGTGGACAGGATTGCCTGGGTGAAGGCCTCAACTTGCTTGATTGGAGGGACGGGAAGCGCATGAGTCTAACATGCACGGCATGCTCACGCTCATTTCATCCACCGTGCAATGGTGTAGTTACTCCGATGGACTTAGAACGATGTAGAAGAAATGATTTCGTTTGCGATGAATGTGAAGGTGATGCAATGATGAGGATAAAAATCTCAAAAGAGATTATTCTTGGTCGAGTGCGAAGCAGTAGGATACATCGGGCGACCGAGCTAAGAAGGTGGAGAACAGCTCATAGGGATGCGTTGAGAGAGTTTGACACTGTATCGAGTGTCTGGCTTGCTAGATGGACAAATGAATTCCGATTGTTCCTCCGGAACAAGTGTGGTTTGCATAACACCATACATGCTGCCTCCCGAATGAACGGTCCTGTAATTGAGAAGCTTTATCGAAACCTAGACGGGATGGGAGAAATTGTAGGCCAAGGAATTGAGATGGACGCTTTGATCGCCTTCCGAGGCTTGGACGACTTCTTCGCAGCTAGATTCTACTCACAGAATGAAATCGATGCGTACGAGTGCAAACTAGCTCACTTCTGTTCCCTCTACGCTGCTATTTTCCCAGCGAAAGCAAGTGTCAAATTCCACCTCCTCCGTGACCACTCACCTGCTTTCATGCGCGAATATAGAACCATCGGGAGGATCAGAGAGGATGGTATAGAACACGCGCATAAGAAGGATAAAGAGACGAGCGAGAGATTCAAATTTTGTCACAAGGACGGGGATCACCTGTACCGCTCTGTAGAAGAGTCGTGTCTCATCTCTCGAGCTAGTTGCTAACACGATTGTGCGGGAAATATCTATTATATTCTATATTTATTGCGGTTTCTTATACTATGTAAAGTTCGTTATAAAAATAATTATTAATTTCAATTTCTCTCAGACGACACCCTAATATACAGCGACGAAGAAGAAGAATGGAGGATAGCATTATTTGGAGAGGAGAAGGGTGAATTGACTGAGGAGAAAGAGCATGCGAAAATCGAGAACACTCAGAGAGAAGAGAGGACTGCTAAGAACGAGAATAACAGAGGTATCATTTCAAATATTTACTGTGATATCCTGAGCGTTGGGTGATTGAGATTCAACCTAAGGATAATTATGTTTATGGAGTAGAGCGACGCTACAAGTGAACTTATAGGGCAAAATCTTTAAATTGTTGATGGATCAAGTTATAATTTAAAATTACAGTATGCGATAAGTGGAGGAAGTTCGAGAGGAGGAGCGACTTCAAGAAGAAAAAGTTTGAGAGGAGGGAATTCAAGATGAATATATTCGAGAGGCGGGGCGAATTCGATACACACGTTAAGACAAAGGTTTTCTTCCCAGAAGAAAGGTAAAAAAATTAATTTAAATTAATTAGTCGCTGGTTATGAGCTTCGAAGAACGTTCTCTGATGACATTATGCTTGTGTATTGCAGCAACTGGCAGAGGAGTCCCCAGTTTTGCTTGTATGGCTACGGTGGCGAGGAAGCCGGTCCACTGCACGTCCCTCCTCGAATGGTTAGCTAATCGGAAACTCATCGAATCCGTTTCCATTTTCTCTCTCGTCTTTCTCGATCGAAGTGAGGGAGTGAGGGACCCGTTCAAGCAGGTGTTTCACGTTATTGTTTCACTTTCACGTTTGTGGATAATAACGTGAAACATGGATTCAACTTGTAAAATATAACACGGATGTCTCTGATAGCAATAGAAAGGCAGAACAATGTATTGATTGAAGGTAACTGATTCAACCGGTGGATGGACCCAATCTGCTCTTCCCATTCTTCGAACGGTTGGAATTAGATTGAAGATGGATAAACCTTTCGAGAGGAGACTCGTCAATCCGCATCAAGGAAGAATTGATAATTCGGTCAGTCAGTTCAGTTAGGTCGGTTAGGATAGTTAGGACAGTTAGGATAGGTCGGTCAGTTTACACTACTTCTCAAAACAATCTAATTAATTAGCCAATTAATTAATTAAATAGACTAATTAATTAGCAATTTAGTATTAATAATATAATATTTAGTTTCAGTTATCCCACGATGCGCATCACCCAATCTCTCCTCCTATTGATTCGACTCGCGTTCATCTCAAGTGAGTGCTTTTCGTGACAGTTAGATTATTTTTTAATTCCGCGACGTTAATACACGATCACGTCTCAGGGCGTCTACCTTCTCTCGAGAGCGGTGGACTCTCCGTATGTGCAAGGCGTTCTCCGAATGGTCGGTCTATTCTATTGTATTTCAAACCAAGAGTAATAATAGCACCATGCACATATTTTTCGTTTCCTCTCTTTCTCGAAGATGAAATACTACGGGTGAATAGTTTTCGAAATTGCTTGAGGTGCTTTGGGACTTGGGATTTGGTATCTCCCGAATTGGGAAGATAATCCATAGAATGTTGAGACCAAGAATGCCTGTATTATTGCATAACTATTTTCAGTAAGTACGGAGACATCGACTCCGCGTTTGGAATGGACCTTCATCTTCTTCGAGCACAGCTCCTTGCAGTCTCCGGTAGGAGCGGTAGGTCACTGCGACCGATTTGGAAAATGAGGAGGGAAGTATGTAGGTTACGAACCCTTTATGAGAAACCCTGATTCGATTGTTCTTCTGAGTATTGGTCAGATAGCTCTCACGAATGTATTTCGCCAAAATGAGAGATGGAAATCAAATAAATCTAAAATCTGACCATTATTCTTTACTAATACTTTCTCCCTTGTATAGGTGTTATCGCATGAGCAAATTGCCCTTTGTTGACTTTGATTGTTTGTTTTACTCGAGTCTCTGTCAATATTCATGACATTGTTGCATTTTCGCTAGTCAGAAAAGTTCTCGGTTCACACACTCGTCTGTGCTATAATTTCACTGTGAAGTCGTTTTAAAATACGAGTTGTCTAAGGTCGTTGTAAAATTGTGTCTTGCCTTCCTTGTAAATCGATTGTTCCGGTTACTGTGCTATGTTAGATGACAGTTGTTAGCTGAAAAAATAAAGATTATGGTCACTATGTTCAACAAAATGAGTCAAACATGGTTAGCAGGTAATTACAATAACTCGAACATCTGAAGGCACATCTGAAAAAAAAGAGCAAAAGAAATGACGGCAAGGGGAATCGAACCAGGAAGCGCCAGATTCATAAGCACGCACACTATCCACTACACCACACACGGCACCGGCCCAATTGCCCAATGTGAGACGCTCTCTTTCTCTGCGCTCTCTTTCTCTCTCTCCCCCCTCGTAGAACGCAGTGAATACTCTATTCTGCAGTCTCGCTCTACACAGGCCGTTTCAAATGAGAAAAAGCAGAGGAAAGCAAATGATGGAATCTGATCGATCAACGATACCTGAGTTCCTTCCACTTTCCCTCCTCATTACTCTGTCTGCACGTGAGACACTCGTTCTGGCAGCCGCCCTCCAACTTCACGTTCTGCAGCTGGAATAGGGAAGAGAGATTGATTATCAGTCGGATCAATAATCACCGTACTTCGACAATCGTGGCGGGACTTCCGTTGATGGCGGCAATCTTCTGCGCGAGACGAATCGCCGTGGGAGAGGCGCTGAAGTTTCGAATTATATTATTTTTCTTAATTATATTTAGTTTCTAATTTCTTACAAACAACGAGATCGCTCACCCGGTCTCTTTGAGGTTCTGGGGTGCGTAATAGACTCCGACGATGGATTCTCCATTGGGACGAGCCGAGACGAGAGTCAGAGCGATCTGCAATTGATCTTATACTCAGAAACACATTCTAACAGTAATGATAGTCTTTCGAATCACCAAATGAACAAGCATGAAACACATAGAATCTATCTATTAAACGTTGGAATTATCGTTCCAATTATCGATTGCCTACCGCACCTCAAGAGACGGCGACAGGGGCGATGCCTCGTGAGCGAGAGGAACCACGTTGGTCACCTGATGTTATCTATCGATACCATACTTCCCTCTACCGTACCGTCACTTTGGATCCCTTCGCTTCTCCGAGAAGGAGACCGTACACGGCCTTGGCTGGATACTTGAGGGCATGGAGAACGATGGTGGCGTACGGTAGCGAGTCCACTTCGATCGTCATCTATCAACGACTGACTTATTCATCTCCTTCATTGACCTCCCGCTCAGATATTGTATTGCGGACATTATAACCGTGTACGTTTTTCGACAGTCTTCAATCGAGTAAATCTTTATCCTTGTTACTCCACAATTCGACTCGTAGTTCCGATTCATAACAATAAAAACACAAAAGTTCATTAAAAATTGGAATGCATTGAGAATCCGTGGTTAGCTAGGATCACCATTACAAAGTTCTGATAACGAGCTGCAAAAGTGCGGAATCTAGGACTCATAAAATTCTCTTATTAAAAAGATACAACGAGATCATAGATTGTGAGATGATATGCTACTAGTATGTTCATAGAGTACAAACAATCGAACAGCGATAAAAAGGAGCACACAGTAAATTCGATACAATCAACAATACAAGTGTGGGGTACTGTAGTCATCGGGGCGGGATGCGACAATCACTGCACAGCCACGGGCTCTTCTACTACCTCGACCTCATTCGTCGGCTCGGGTAGAGTGTAGTCTTCGATCGGAGGAATGGGCACACGGATTGGGACGATCTGCAGAGGGGTTACCGTAATCCAGGCTTTTAACATACCGTGCACCCCACCGTAACCCACTCACCTCAGGGAATGCTCTACACTGCCTCTTCACTCCTCTCTTCACTTCCAGTGCCTGTGCCTCCTCTCTCCACTTGGCGATCTGCAATCAATTGTCATCACTAGTTATTCGAACATCACTGAATCTCATGATCTCCAGCCGATTGACTATCAGTCTAATCTTCCCTCCGTCCTCGCAACGATACTTCTCCTATTATTTTAATTGTCAACACACTGCCGCTGATGTTACCAAAGACAATACAACTCCCAGCTAAAAACCTCATCCGACAACACCAATCATCCTGGTCTATTCGTCTCTTTTCCCCAATGGGCTATACAACATTTACCCTATTCTCATCATTCAACACCGATCGACTACAAGATCGACTACAGAACTTCCCCATTCTCCTCTCACTCACCTGCATACTGGCCACGTGTCCCGCCCTGAATCGATGTCTCTTCCACAATTCCTCTATCCGCGTCTCCTGATGGGCGATGAAGCGAGTGACGTCTCTCTGAAGGAAGATTAGAGGTCAGCACCAACGGTTCAATCACCTTTCCAGTCCCAAACTGTATTCCCATAAGGGACACATTCGAATGTGTAGAGACCAAGAGATTGAAGATCAAAGACCAAAGATCGCCTTTACTCACCTCCACATTCGGCGGGCGCTGCTTGTCGAGTAGCGAGTGCGGACTGCAATTGCGTCATTCGTAGGCAACTTTCTTGCACTCGGTGAGCAAGTCAAAGATCAAAGCCGAACTCACTTGCAAGTCTGTTTCAGCTCGAGATACTTGCAGAATGTCAGCTGGTTCAGCTGATTCTTCATCGTCCGCTCACGCGTGATCACCTGAAGAGAGAGAGGATGAGATGGATGATGGAGGAGCGAGGGGCATCTAGTTAGTTAAATCCTAGTGCTCTTTCACTCACCACTTTATTGAACTCTTTTGGAAAAAAATCTAACTTGTCTCCAAAGCTACCAAGTCACGCTCATGTTTCGCATGTTACTCAAACCTTTCGCAATCATTCAGGAAGCGTTCCAGTTCTCTTTCCATGCGAAAAATACAAACATCAATCAACAATCACAGACCCAAACTATTGCAAAACTCCCTCCCAATTCCCATGCTATCGATCCCCCTCACTACTAGCAACACCAAACCCCTCCCTCTCCCTCACCGCTCTCTCCATCGACAGCCGCAGCGTCACTCGATCCTCCTCCATCGCCGCCTCCTCGCGCGCCCTGCAAGTGGGATACCGTAATCACTGTCTACCGTATCTCTTCGCCTCCACCACTACCGTACCTCTCCAACTTCAGCTGCTCCCACAGTGGTCGCATCCTCTCATCCATCATCTCGAAGGGGTCCTTCTTCACTTCTCCCGTCTCTGCAGCCGCCGAGATGGGCGCGGCTGCAGCTCC
>LS518116.1:85190-95349 GCA_900490845.1 Pristionchus japonicus
CATCGCCGCCTCCTCGCGCGCCCTGCAAGTGGGATACCGTAATCACTGTCTACCGTATCTCTTCGCCTCCACCACTACCGTACCTCTCCAACTTCAGCTGCTCCCACAGTGGTCGCATCCTCTCATCCATCATCTCGAAGGGGTCCTTCTTCACTTCTCCCGTCTCTGCAGCCGCCGAGATGGGCGCGGCTGCAGCTCCTTCTCCTCTTGCTGCAGCTGCTGCGCCCTCTGGCTGCAGTCCATCTTCAGCTGCAGCTGCAGCCTTGGCAGCAGCGGCGGCGACCTCCTGGGCGGACACCATGGGTGGCCATCCACCCGAAGGACGGGGACGAGCAGCGATCGTGTACTGGTTGTTGTACGTTAGGAACGTCTCCAGCTGCAAAGAAGGCAGTTCGTGATTGGTGGTTCTACCGTAACCCGTCTGCTACCGTACCTGCAGATCGCTTGGCTCCCACTGCGCGCCCGTGCGGTCCTTCGTGTAGAGATCGCCGATGTGCTTGTTCACCTGATGGAAGGCAATTATCAAAAATAAGGTCCTGCCTTCACCACTTGCTCCCTGCTTTTCCAACAATTTTTTCACAGTTTTGTGATCACAATTGCACTCACCAATGCATTCCAATTTTTTCTTATTATGCCATTACATGCCAACTATCAATTACAGTATAGAGATTCCCTATCTCTTATCGCCCTCTGATAGCCCCTCCCCCACTGACCAATGCATCGAGATTGGCCCTCGCCAGATGGGTGGACTGCGTCGTGATCTCGTAGATGGCGTTCTCCAGTGAGGATGACGCCGTCAGAGGAGCCACTGCCGCTGTAATTGAGAAGTTTATTTATTGTTGTTTCAAGCTTGGTGCCACCCGCACATATCGTGATATTATCGTCTACGTCGAACACGAAAGATTGTCCTTTTTTAATTCGAAAAGAATGCCAAGACATCACTACATAACAATATTCCATCAGCCTCACCCATCCAATTCAGTTCTCCTCCTCCCATCATCTCTCCTCCTCCTTCTCCCTCTCCAATCGCTCCTCCTCCCATCAACGGCGTCGCTCCCGTCGAGTAGTCGCCCTCCCCCTTAATTATCATATTATTACTTAACTATGATAATTAGTAAACAATTAATAATACCATGATCGAAACATCAACATACTTCCTCTCCGGCGGTCTCTTCCTCCAATACAGCAGTGAGATTCTGCCTTCCCCTCTTCCTCTTTCCTCCTCCATCCGACTCGTCCAGACCACGACCCGACTGACGAACCTGTAACAGACAAAGTAATCATTGAGACATCATGAGGTAGATTAGATTCATTTGCATTAAAACTTGCAGGAATTCTGATTTTTTTTTAGGAAGAGCAGAGCACAGACTAAAGACAAGTGATCGCTCAAATCCATAACTCACTTCCGCAACCCCAAAATCACCCTAGCCCCACCCCGATATCAGGCGCAGCACTAGAACTTATCCATAACGAGAACAACCCAGCAAAAACCTTCATGCCGCTTGGCGGAAGGTGGCTGCAGCAATAGTAGTAATAGTAGGTGGGAGGCAGGAAAAGGCAGACTAGTGTTCCCTTCATCTCTCTCTCCCTCTCTCTTTCTCTGTTCAGCCCTCCTATAGTTCAAGCCTACAGCACTCGTGAGAGGAGGGAAGGAGGAGGAGGGTAGCTATGGTGACAACAGAGATATCAGTGGAGAGAGAGTGGGTGGGCAGTGATCTACCTGAGAGACAGAGATCACGATACATTCATTTAATTACAATTAATATAAATATAATCTCTAGAGATATAAATAACATGGACAACTCGCAGCACAAAAATATAAGCAAAAACATGACGATACAGTAGTTTAACGAGGATTTTAGCAGGAATTCTGAAAAGAGGTAGATCACAACCAGCCACAAGGACTCTCTCCCTTCCTCTCTCTTATCGATCGATCCCGTCCCTTGACCTGGAGAGCGCGCGAGGTCCTCTCCTCTCCCTCTCTACATTCTTCGCTTCCTCGCCCTCTGACCTACAGCTACATGTGTTTGCTGCGTTTCAGCATGTTCAATCTATTCTCACACTGTTCATTGCAGTTTCATCCCAGTCATGGCTTCAACCCCCCAGCTGGTCGAACTGTATAAGGTTCCTTTCACTTTCCTATCTCATTCTAGCACGATATTTCTTTTTCAGGATCTCTACGATGCTCTCAAGGAGAAGAAGGAAGTCAGCGACAAGGTCGCCGACATCGAGAAGGAGATCGCGGAGGCCGAGGGAATCGACATCACCCATTTCGTCTCTAAGGTACTATCTCATTATTAGTGAATACGAACCAATTGATCTCAATGCTAATCCTAAACAACTACAATTATCTTCAGAACCTGCCCCTCCTGACCATCGCCCGCACTTCCGAAGGAACGTACGTTCGAAATGCATCCACGATCCCTCTCTACTTCTCTTTTATCGAGTATAAGTTTTACCCCAACAACCTCAAACGTCTCCAGCCCAATGAGATCTTTCTCATGCAGCGCTCTCCCTTCTTCTCCTTCTCTGTTTATATCCTCCACTCTGACCGAACCGACCCCACCTTAGACTACAAACATTTTAGAGATAGTTGCTACTCCTTTAACCTGCCCAAAGCCAATATTGAGATAGGACAAACCGTCTCGATTCCCCGTTATGATGTACCGTTCAATGGTTATAATTGATAAATAATTGTTCCCTGTCGCATTGACTGCTACGTGCAACTGCGAATTCACATGCTCATCAAACACATTTTTTTTTGCTCATGACTCCTAGATCTCCCCTCTTCCTCCTACCTTGCTTCTCGTCATCCTCGTCGCACTTCCCTCGTCCTCGCCCGTTCGTCGGCCTGCTGAAATTATCGTATTCATTCACCACCTTTATTTTTCACTAATTTTACCATTGCCATTATCACTACTGAGATCACCACACGCTCAACCACAGCTCTAGCTCATGCCTAAT
This sequence comes from Pristionchus japonicus, assembly GCA_900490845.1. Classification (NCBI taxonomy): domain Eukaryota; kingdom Metazoa; phylum Nematoda; class Chromadorea; order Rhabditida; family Neodiplogasteridae; genus Pristionchus; species Pristionchus japonicus. The sequence goes on from LS518116.1 coordinate 88,155, forward strand.
GCCTTTCCCCCTCCCTACTCACCAGGTCTTCCCGGCCTTCCCGGTTTCCTCGTCTGCGAGGAGGGAATGGGCGTGTGGTGAGCGGAGGGCGGCATCGTGTCATCTGGAAAGAAGCAGTCAATAAACAATCTACGAAACCGGGGTCGAGCTGGGCAGCATTGGCAATATTCTCATGGAGATGCTTCGCGGCAGAGCGAAAGGAGAGCGAACCGCTCACAGAGACTAACATAGAATGCAATGAGAAGATAAAAATTTTGCATTCGCCAAAATGTTTATCTTCTCATTGCAGTCTTTTTAAAAAATTCACTGTCCACCCTAAATGACGTCATTATCATCCGTCCTCACCTCCTCCATCAGTATCGTCGCTCTGCTTGGGCGGCAGCACCAGTCGGAGGGGCGGCACCTGGAAATAATAGCAGTCATGCCAAAAGTCGGCAAAAGATTCGGGCTGAGCCGGGGATTGAACCCGGGACCTCTCGCACCCTAAGCGAGAATCATACCACTAGACCACTCAGCCATGTGGGAGGCAATTGCTCGGGGCGCACTATCACTCGCTCTCTCGCACTCTCTCATCTCATCTCATCTCAACGGAGAGAGGGGATCAGCCTGTTCTCACCTTTTTGCTGCCCGCACTCTGTCTCGTCTCCTCGTCGTCCTCGTCGTCCATATCCACGTCTCCTGTCAATTCAATCGATAATCACTACCGTACTCCAACCGTAATCCATCACTCAATCTCCAACTGACCACTTGGGGAGGGCGACTGGGTGCCCAGACGCTGCCGCTTGGGAATCGGAGGCGCGGACAACTCACGGTCCTGCGATCGATCGATTAGTACCGTACCCCTTCCTGACTACGGTACTCACCATGGTGACTCCTCTGCTGGTCACGGAATCGGGGCTGCTGTCGTGGAACTCGAATGGGTCGTCGGCCATCATAGCTGCAGCTGCTGCAGAGGCTGCGGCTGACGACAACTGGAATGGAAGACGTTAGCTAGCGGCCGCTTCACAGTGAAATAACTGCTGCATCATTATCATAACTTTCAATGGTCGAGATCTCTTCTATCTACACAATCATTTCCTTCCATAGCCCATTTTCCGATTTCCATCCCTCCATTACTTCGCCCAATCCCTCTTCCTCTACCGCACTCACCTCCGGTTCCGCACTGCTCCTATTCTTGGCCCACGCTCCGATGCCCGTGGCGGCTCTCTTGCTGGCTGCCTTCTCCGCCTTGCGAGGTCTGTCTCCGGTCTGGAAAGGTAAGAGTTAGGTTACGGTAGATGGCGGGAATCGATATTCCACTCGCAGTATCAATGGTCCTAGTCTCCGCAGCTTCTCTCCACACTCAAATCGTCTTCCAATTGACTACTGATATCTCCTCCCTCCAATCACCTTCTTTCTCTTCTTGACCGAACTCATAGTGGAGGTGGAGGGTGGATCCTCAGAGTACGCACGAGAGGACGACCCTTGATCTCTGCAATTATCACTATTTAGTTATTAATTAATCAATGAATTATTCAAACGAATTATGAAAACGTGAGTTCATTCCTACCGAAATACCAGTTTAGAAAATATCATATAAGGAGGGGCAATAGGTCGTTGCGGGAACCCTAAAGTACTTTTGGTTGCAATAGTTGAAGTTTGCTTCAACTTTTGCAAAACCTCTCGATTTCGCACACTCTCTCGCTATTTTGCAATAGTTGAAGCAGCTTAAGCTGTTAAAGTACTTTAGGGTTCCCGCAACGTCGCGTTGCCCCTCCTTATATTCTCCATGTTTCAGCCGCCTACTATATATCTGTGATGAATTCAACACAGATTTACTCCACATAGCCGAATAGGAAAAAAAAACTCACTTTCCACTCGTCTCCTCTCCCTCATCGATCGGATCCGAGTCTCGCGTCGCCGAATCTGGAACGGTGTGCCGTCAGTTATGGATCCCTCCTCCCTCTACCGTACCTCTCTCGTCGTCCTCTCCTCTCTCCATCAACTCCATTCTCTTCTCGACGGTGGGAGTGGGTGGTTGGACATGGACGATGGGGGTGGGGAGGGAGGGAGGCGTCTCTTCCCTCTCCTCCTCCTCCTTCCCTCTCTGCTCCTCTCCATCGTCTCCCTCGTCGATCATCAGTTTCCCTTCATCATCGTCGTCATCATCATCGATGGTCACTTCTTCCGCGATAGAGAGGAGAGACGATGAGGGAAGGGGCTCGCCCGAGGCTGCAATGAGGATTATATTGTAAGAATATTGAAGATGAGCGATACAGCGTTGCTTATCTCCCTCACACATCACCAATCACCCTAGACCTCTCATAATTATACAGTCTACTACAATACTTCCGTATAACAATCCAGCTTAAAACCACTGACCACTCTTGTCTCCCTCTGCTCCTCCTCCTCCATCACTCTTGATCTCTCCATCCTCTTCTTCTTCCTCCTCCTCTCCTCCTCCCTCCACAATCACAGAGATGGGAGTGGTGGCGGGGATGGAAGAGCGAGACGACGAGGGAAGATCGTCCACGCGTCTGGAATGGAACGGAGTTGATCACTATCACGATTGTATTTCTAGTGGGATGCCAACACGATCAGGAAATGGTTTATTGAAGTCGTTTTCTACTATCGTGTCCCTTCCCTGAGGGAAGCTATAAACACACGACATTTCTACCGTACCTCTCGCTCTGCTCCGTGGCCACACTCAGCTGCTGCTGCACCTCGACCGCCTTGCCCATGGCGGGCGAGTGCAGTGGTGGGGGCAGATGGTGCGGCGAGTGCAGCGCCGCCGCCGACGTTCCTCCTCCGATCACACCACCGCCTCCCGTCGAGAGGGCGGACGGCACCTCGAACACGGTAGTCGCCGCCGTGGTTACGGTAGATCGAGCGGAGGAAGAAGGGAGACTGAATTTGTCGGCGGAGGGACGGGAGGAGGGAGTGGAGGGGAACTGCAATTGGATGAGTGATTGTATTTACAAAATCGACCTCAAATATGAGGGTAGCACGTAACTAGAAAATGAATGGCAGGTCATCCTAATTCGAGATCTGAGAGAAATAAAAAATTCAATGTTAATTCAACGTCCAAGTACAAATATAATTTACGAAACCGACATCGATTAGAAGGATATCCCGTAAGTTGAAATTTACTGGGCCGTCTGATCTCGGAACAGAAATACTTGTTCCACCATTCGATGCAACTCACTTCCTTATGCTTCTTCTTATCCTCTTTCTCCTTCTTCTTCCTCTTATCCTTCTTCTCCTTTCCTTCCTCTCCCTTCTTCTTCTCGTCCTCTTCCTCTTCTTCTTCCTCTTCACTCTCTGGACACACCGATGGCAGATTCAACGGATTCTGCAGCAGCCACCGGATCTAAATCAAGATTTTATGACATTTTATGGCCAATTTTTCGCTTCTACAGTATGCCATCTACCGTACCCCCTCTCCAACGTACCGTATCGGCTCTCTCGGTATGCTCCCTCTTCAATCGGTTGTCCTGGTTATCCTGCAGGCAACGGTTATCGATCTCCGCGCCCGCCCGAAGAAGAGTCCACACGAGCTGCAAAGGGAATCGATAATTAGATGGATACGGTAGCTGGACAAATCGAAATTCTGTAAGTTACAGTGATTGGAATATCAATCGATAATAAGCATCTAATTACTTTCGTCAGAGTTGATTAATGGGATATTACAGTTGTTGGGTGCGCCGATAAATCAACGGTACGGTATCTAATCAATCGATACTCGCTCTCAACAGTAATGACCACTGACTCTCAGCTGAATCTCCATCTCCTTCCTCTCACCACTGCGAATGATTCATTGCCCAAACACGCGCGTCCCCTCTATCTATTACTAATCTCTCGACCTCCCTATCCAGTCTACGGTACTAAGTCAATGGAGACTTCCCAGTCCATTCCACTCCTTCTTCGTCCTTCCCCCACCTTCTCCTCTCATAATTCACTCCTCGACCCTACTCATTTCTCTCTCCTCTCTCACTCTTTTTGCCCCTGTCTATCTCGTGCTCCACTCGAATGATCTGTCAGCTCAGATGTTCTTTTTTGCCCACTTCTCGTCTACTCCCTCTCACCCTCTCTCCTTCGTCTGATCACTCTCCTAGTCATGGAGTGCGAGGGAGCACATGCAATGGAGAGATTCGGGCACTGCTCTTCATTGCTAATGGCGCATGAATCTCTCTTTCTCTCTGATCTCTCCGAGACTTCCCTCATCGACTAGAACACAAATGATCTTTCGATCGAGGGAAGAGGAGAGAAATCAAGACATAATTAGATTGAGAGAGGGAGAACAATGGATGAAGCAGCACTCTCGCTAGTCGCTGAAAGCGCATGTGTTCTCATCCTTCGTGCACTTCCAAAAAAAGTAGCGCTGTAAACTAACGCATTAATTCAATCTCAGCACTAAAACACGCATTCCATTCTAAACTACTCCTTCAAATTTAACTATAAGCCCAATAAAATAGAGAGAGAAAAAGACAATTGTTCTACACCCTTCTCAGCAACTCCTTCGATCTCAACCAGCACAAGCGCAGTCACACTCGTTGTTCTTCCCATTCGAAACGACAGAGTAAACACAGCATTACACACGTGATCTCTCGAACACGAACACCATTAAACGGATGCTGGGCGGCCAATGAAAACAGGGAGTTTATTCTGTTTCCGAACAACCTTCGACTCCAAATATTCAACTTCGAGCGGATCATAAAAGGAGATGCGTGTGAATGCTAGCCAGGAACCGAATAAGTTCCGAAAACACGCAAGATCAATAGATGGAAGAAGGGGTTCCCTAATCGGAAAAGTGACGAGAGACTGTTCCACTCTCCATTTCCACTACTATTTCCCCCTCTCATCTTCCAAATCTCTTCTGCTCTTCTGCACCTTTTTTGCATTCTTTCCGCCCGCTCTTTCTCTTCTCTCGATCAATTCCGTTCATCTCTTCTCCCCTCCCTTCTCTCGATTGAGCAGACTACTTGTAGTTCACTGCACTCTTCCTGCCTTCTAGGACAGTCTACGGCAAGATCGCAAAACAATCCCAAATGCCGCGAGTACCGAAGAAGTCCCTCAAGTCAGGGTTCCACGAATACATTTTCCCCATTGCTAGTGATGAATACCATACCTATTTCGCACCCAGAGTGGCCCTAAACTCTCCTCCACTTCTCCTTCTTCCTTACAAACAACTCCTGTAATTATCCTCCACTCCTCATCTCAATCTCATCTTCCCCCCATCTCTCCCTCCTCTCTCTACTCTTAGGAAGAAGAAGAAGGGGGAACTGACTGCCCACTAAAAGCCAGATGCCAAAATGTGGTTGTATTCGTTGGATGGAGATGGAAGTGGGGGATGGATTCTTGCCCGCAAGAGGAGAGAGAGATGGGAGGGAAAGGAGGGAAAGGGTTCTCTCTTAGGAAGCATGACAGTTTCGATCCTCTGAATGGTCTAGATTCCGCCTATCGTTGATATAACTAGCCACCAATTTCAACTACCATGAATAACTAATTCCTTCTAATCGATAGTCCATCTACACTCCCGTTCGATGGCTCATCAAAGATGAGAAGACGAGATGAGAAGGAGAAGAGAACAACGGAATGAGAAATGAGCGAGGAGACGAGAGTCCTCGGGCGCAAAATCATCCACTCCATGCAAAATTCATGCCGAGCGCAGAATATTTCAAAATTGGAGAAATTTCGAGAATCTCCAACTGTTGCATCGAAAGATCGCTGAACTTTGGCGGTGACAGGAGCGGGGAGTGGCAACAACAAAGAGGAAGGGAGAAGAGAAGAGGAGGGGAGAAAGAACGGTCACCAGAAGGAGAGGGAGGGGAGAGAAGGGAGGAGGAAGATTGCATCTGTTTCTATCACCGTTCTCAAGCATGTTTTGGTATCTCCTGTACCTTGTTGTACCACTCTGACAGAGAGAGAGGGGAGGGGGATGCCTGAGAGGGAGGAGGAGACCGATCTCTCATATCCCCCCCCCCCCTTCTCCCTCCCTCCTCTCTTGCTAACCTCTTCGGCCGGCTTCGGTTCTATTCAGAAGGAGGAGAAGAAGTCTCAAGTTAGGAGGAAGAAAGGAGAAGATAGAGAAAGAAAGGACGGGGCAAGAAATAGAATGAGCAGCGGGCATAGGAGAGAGAGGGAGGAAGGAGAGAGAAGTGTTCAGAGGGGGAGAAACGGGCGCAACAACAGTCGATGGACTGACAGGAGTACTCGCTCACTAGAAGGACACTTGAAGCAGCGAAGCGGAGGCACAAAAAACAAACACAGACGCCCGGACGAAATTGGAAATGACGCTTGCACACGCGTAACCCATTCAGGCACTTCTTCGGTTTCTGACCGACGCTCGACCGCTCATTGCAAAGTGCCCAGCGGGAAATGGGAACATACGGAGTAATACTCTAGGAGGCGAGGTCGGACAGAAATCGAAGATCGTCCCCCCTTCCTGCATCAACTTCATCATCGATCGTTGCATCTTCTATTCCGGTCCCCATTGAGTATGCGCAATCCCAATGGATGACGGCCATATTCAATGGTCAGCTCCCAAAATAATCACCGCTGCAGCCGCTAACTCTCATATTCACAATTCAAAACTGGAAATTGGGCGCGCTTTGAGAATCGAAAAGGCTCATCTAATCTACGTCTGAGAGATGCTTCCTCTAATCAACCCGCTCTCTCTGATATAGTGAAGTCTTACAACTTTCTCCAGGGAAGGAATAGAGCCAAGGTGGGGATGAGAGGGGGTATCCAAGTAACCGCCGCGGACCACACTAGAGAAGCTCCAGCTGTTTCCTGTAGATCTGCCGCATCGTCGACCTACCGCACACTTCCTAATTGGCCACCCACCCATCTTATCCCCCCTCCCTTCATCTCTCGCTCTCTGATCCGCATCTGTCACCAAGGCCTCTTCTGTCTACTAAACAAGGAGAGGGGGCAAACCACCTCAGTAGGGGTCTAATTATACAGCTATCGATTCATTGTTCCGGCAGTCAAACTCCGTTCCTCCCCCTCTTACAGCGAACTTGTCATACTAAATCAGCGTCTCCCCTATCACCTTTCCCCGTCCAATCACATCTGATAAGACCTCCCACGTCATCTCCATTATATCTACCAGCGCCTGAGATGAGACATCATCCTATCGATAAGCAGAGCATCTAATCAATACAGTACTCCCTATCAGTTATCGATTTATGGGCGTGCGGATTATCGATCGATA
>LS518116.1:96497-115243 GCA_900490845.1 Pristionchus japonicus
GGAGGAGGAGAACGGAATATAGATCATGTACGAAATTAGTGCTGATGAAGAAGGATGACTGATCCAGAATCGACATCTGTGATCGTAATGTAGATCACTGTTTGGAACATGATGTAGAAAATAGGCTGGAGAAGGAGGAATTAGCATCTCAGCTGAATGGTCAGATACAAACAGCACTCGTGAAGCCTCAGATCACATCTCGTGCTAAGATCACCACTCATGGCTTCTCTCGTGTAATTTATTCCCTTTCTCTTCCGCCATCATCATTTGGTAGATCAATGAGGTGGTTTCTTCCTCTGGAAGACGATGCAGCATTCTCCTTCCTCTTATTTCCTCTCTTTCTTTCTCGAGTTTTGGGACGGGAATGAAGAGATAGAAGGGACGGACGGAGAGAGAAAGCAAATAATGGAGTGAGAAGCTAGAGAGAGGATTCGAGTGGAGAGACGAGGCAGTGAATGTGCATATACCCCCAATGGATGGACGATATGGGATGGATAGATGAATGATGATGATTCGAGCACTAGGCTGTGCAACAGATACCGTGGATCTACAGTATGAATGCTCCTGTTCACTCTGTGTCTAGCTAGAGATAGTGAGAACTGAAGTCGTTGCTCCTCTGTAGGGGGAAATGATTCATCAGTATGTATCCGATCAGAGAAGTATTGAACAAGTGCGTATTGCTTGCATCTACATCCGATCATATTCATGAGCTTTCCCACATTCTGAATCAGAGTCCAACTATTCTTGCACTTCTCTCTTGTGCAAACTTTTGCACGACGGTGATAGCCAATTCGGCGTTCCCATTATCCATCGAGAGATCAAAGATCAACACTTCCATTAGCCTCGGGGGAAGGCATAATGATGCGGATGCATGGCCATTCCGTGTCGGAAATGAAGGAGTTACGAGATAGGGTGTATGTGAGTGAGAGGGAGGAAGGAAGAGAAAGGGATTGGGAGGATGGACCAGAGGGGAGAGGAGGAGGAAGAAAAGGTCGGAACACAGGCGGATTAATTCTCCGATGGGAATTGGATTGTTCTAGTACAGTAGGAGGGAGCGAGCACACCATCCGAGCTGCCATAAACACTACTCGTGAAACCCCAACGCGCATTGCGCCCGAAAATCACGGCCCAGGGTTTCTTTCGCGGCAGAATTTATTCCTTTCCGCGGGGATATCTCTGGTTGAATTATGTGTTCCCCTCTTCTTCCTTCCCTCCAGACTTCTCATTACCTCACTTCTCTCCCTACAGCAATGGGTAATGCAGCCAATGGTGGGCTCATAATCTGCTAGGCCATTAGGTTGCGGAACCCCGGAAGGAAGAAAACATATTTAGCGGATCTCCGAAATTGTACACTTTTTTGTTTGCGGACTCCCGGAGTTGGCATTTTCTGATTTTTGCGGGACCCCCTCCCTCCTAGCAGAAGTTAGCCCACCATTGAATGCAGCTCTCGTTCATCAAATATGCATGATCTCTCCTCCTTCTCCTCCACTCATTCTTTCCAGCAGGAACTTCCGAATTTCTTCCTTCTACCAAGGACTGCTCACTCGAGAGAGCACTTACTCTTACTGAATTACCGGGAGGACAGCAGCAGTCTCTCCCCCTTCCCACATCTATTCTTCCGGGGAGGGCAGTCTCCCACTACAATTTACTCCCCAAGGAAAGTGCACTTTCTACGCCAATCGACTACATTCAATCCACGCACAACATTAGCTACCGTAATCCTAAAATACAATCAGTAGGTGATAGCTCGAGATGGTGCAGTTACCGTACCCGTATGTAGTTGCAGTGGACGGCGTCGTGCAGTGGGAGGTCGCCGAACTGCGAGCGCACGTTCGGGTCCGCGCCGTTGCTGCAAAATTGTGTTTATTTACAACAACGAGAAGCAGGTCGCACTGGCGAAGTCAAGCAGTGAACGCTTTAGTAATACACTTGCAACATCAAATAGGCCAGCGAATTCCAGTGAAAGAGGAAGGCAGAAATATCGCGTCAAGTATCAGATTTTGCCACTGAAATCAGCGCGGTCTTCATCAATTTCAAATTAGTAGCCTACGACCTTCTCAATCTCTCCTAATGAAGGCGATGAAAGGAAGCTCAAGCAAGAAACTGCATTCAATCCAATTTATTCTCTTTCAGGACGTCTTTTTCTTAGCCTACCATGCTTACAATCGAAATTCCTCATCTAAGCAGGTACAAACTACAATTTCAAGCTTCAGTAAATTTGTGATCTAGCTGGTGTTTTAGCGCTTCCATCATTCTTCCTACTCCCATTTTTGTGGTTAAAAATTGATCTATCCGTAACCTTCACTACGTACAATCCTATTTCCACTTTCTTATCTACCTGGTCCGTTAGTGCTTCCACCACTCGTCAACCCTCCTGCAATCCCTTCCCAATCCCTCACCTGAGCAGGAACTCGACGCAGTCGACTCTGTTGTTCGAGGCCGCCTCGTGCAGGGGCGTCCACCCCGCGTTGTCCGCCTGGTTCACCTGCCAATTAGTATTATTAGTATTATTATTAATTAATTAAATGCGTAAATAATCGTAATACTAATTATTAATTAATTAAATGCGTAAATAATCGTAATACTAGAAGTAGAGAAAGTCGACCGTTATCTACCGTTCCCATCTCACGCTCCAGCCACAACAACACTGTTTTTCATCATCATGCTACTGGTCAGCAAACAATGCTAATTCAAGTTGCACAAACTACTTCGGTGAGTGTAATTAGTAACTTTAATATGAACCGATCACCACAGAACTGCATTCTAATAGAAATCAATGGTACTCTCCCCCATGAAAAAATCTATATCCATCGTTATTACTGACTGCGGTGTTGCGACTCTTAGATAGCATATGGAATCACTTTCACATCGCATCCTATTTTTACTTCAAACTCGACGCTTGTCTACCATCAGACCCTCCCCCCCCCTCACCTCTGCTCCCTCCGCAATCAGCTGCTCACAAGTCGCTTTGTCTCCCTTCTTGGCAGCCACGTGCAGTGGAGTCTCGCCGCGACCGTTCCGACGATGCACCTGATTAGTTATTCATCATTAAACTTTATGGCTTCAAAAAATTTTCAAACACTTTTTCCAGTGTGATACATCTATGTTTCAGCCCTCCTACTCAAATCCACCATATGAAAATTTGTTTCCTCTACTACACAAAGTGAAAAGGCCCTTTCAACGATTTCGCTTTCTAACTCTATCAATAACATTCGATTTCTCACCTTGGGTGCCTTTCTCCTTCCCGGTCCTCCACTCGTTCCGGGTGCTCCTCCGGGCGTGACTCCTCCGGGAGTGAGCGGGGACGCGAGTATGTCTCCGTCCGTCGACCCCGACGGGGAGGGCTGTTCCATCTGGATCTTTATTCCATTATTAGTATTTTTATTATTTATTATTTGACGATTCTCTAATGCGTTTATCAATCCATACAGAATACTTGAATATTTGAAACTTGAGTGCGGAAAAGCGGCAATTATTTTACTTCCCGCTACTACTACAATTCCCACCCAGGGGATGAGCACCAAAACTGTCCTCTATTAACATTCCCCCTCTCGCGTCATACTGTCCAATCACCCCCACACTCTACTCAATCCAAATCACAAACTATTCTAGCTGAAGCCCTTCGCATCGTCGACTCAACGAGGCAGAGATTCCACGAGGAATGCCCCAATCTCATTCTCTCCTTCTTATCACCTTCTCCCTTATCGGATATCTCGTGGTTTCTAGGCTGTTGCTCTTATCAGATGAGCAGTCTACGTCACCTCGATTTTGGTACAAAACCGGACAGTGTTTCCCGCTGTAATGGAAGTCTTTCCCGACTGTTTCCAGATACACTAACAGTATTTCAGCAATCTAGAACAGTGATTTTCATTATCTGAATATCACATATGAAAAAAGCACGCTAGCCCAGATCCTTTCTCATCATTCCTAATCTAGTTTAGAGTATTTTATGGTGGATAAAAAAAACAATTCCACTATATAAGCCAAAAAGAATTTTGAAGAGCGAGCCAGCCGGAAAATGAGGGTATCAAATCGGAACCAAAACCCAAATTGTGCCGGCGCTTCGCGCCAGCACCAATAAAAATAAATCTTTCTCACCTGCTTGATCCTGGCCATTTGCTGCCGCACACTCACTGGATAGGAGGTGGTGGTAGAGACGACGGGAGAGGAAGAACGAGAGACCTCTTCCAAGTTGAGCTGCAATCGTTTAATATATAGATAGATATTGCGCTATGACTTTAAGAGAGGGCACTGAACGTAAATAGGTCGAAGTGGACTTTTTTTCATAATCGTGCGCCTACGAATAGCGAAAAGAATGTCCAATTGGAGCTGACAACGATAGCGAATAATGAATCAATCATTGCGCATAAAGAAATCTTCTAAAGAACACATACCCGAGCGCCGGTTTTCTTCCTTGAGGACATTTGGTTGGGAGGGGAAAAGTTCAAATGCACAAAAAGCTAGAAAATTTGTAGCCGTTGTTTTACTGTTTCACCCGTTCATTTTAGGCTAAAAATTTTTAGCCAACGTTTGATTCCAGCGACCCGTTTTTTATCGTGTTTTTATACATTTTGGTTCGCCGGTAACCATTTATTTCTCGCTATAATCGCGTGGCATATTTATTGTGTTCTAAAATGACGACATTTCAATGAAATGTACGTATTCACCAACCAAGTGGACTCAAGTTGCGCTAGTTCTATCAATATGCGACGAGTGTACGGAAAGGAGAGAGGATTGAGAGGAGGAGAAGGAGGAGGCACTCCTCTCTCGAAAGATCTTCTCCCTTCTACGCACTTTCCCTAAGCAGGATTAGTCTCCTCGGGCAACCTGACACTCTTCCCACTATCCCGAAGGACCGTGATTCATTTCCCATTTACTCACAAGTAGAAATTGCTGTTAGCAATGGCAAAACAAGATAGAAAATTCAATGGAACTCGCGAGCTCTATAAAGAAGCGAAGGAAAGAGAGGGAGCGTGAGATAGAGCGCAATAATAATGGCTTCTTCAGCGACTTTTTGTGAGTAGCTATCACATTTACGACGTCCTGTTGAATCGCGCCATTAAAAAAAGCGAACGAACGTTATCTAAATTTGCAATGACGTTGCATAATTCGTTCCTTCTCACTAACTCTTTTTGTTCGACAAAAAATGCTTTATTATTTTAAAAGGGGACGAAACATTGACCAATCAACCTGATGGGGCTCAATGCATGGCAGCGAGATGGGAAAAATAGAAGGAAACCTCTCTCTGGCTCTCTTTCGTGGAGCGAGATAGCATGGCTAAATCAGAGAATGGATAGAGAACGAAAGAGTTGCGGGGTTTGATTTGTTAGAGCAACGAGAGTGCAGAAAACGAGACGAGAAAACGGAAGAGAGGAGATGGGAGAAGAGAAAGGCTGATTCATTCAATTCCTCTACCAGCCATTTATTACACGGGAACAACCATTGAAATGGAGCGATTCAGAGATCACGCGATAGAGATCAGTCTCATTAGCATAATCTTCTCAATTAAAACGAGTTCTCTGTAAGATCAAGACAGGGGTGGCACAATGCTTCAAAATGGTCGGATTGAGCTGAAATTTGAAATGGGTGGTCCCTATGAGTCGTACATGCATTCTACAACTTTGCATGATGATCATGCATGGTTCATGCAAAATTTTTATCTTTCATGATACCCCCTCATGTGACGCCTCATTCGATAGAGCATCAAAAGATATGCACACAGTTCGATTTTCATCCATTTTGGAGCAAAGGGAGCCGAGAAACAAGCCAATATGTACATTTTTCCATGGATTTTCATGGTTTTTGATTTTTAAAACAAGCAAGATCTCATTTGCACCGGCTGATTTTTTCCATATTCGATGCGTCTTTCGATTCTCTATCGAGTAGTATTTTTTCATATTTTATATCGGAGGCGAAAGTTCCCCTTTTTCATGATTTGTGTCATGCAGTGTTAGCTCGGGTTCGAATCCGCCTGCCCACATAAGTTTTTGCCAAGGGTTTGCAAGCTTATTTTTTTGCAGAACTTCATGTTTGACTGTGTTTCAACTTATTAGGACATATAGAGTCAGAAAAACGTAAATACTGGTCTGGCAAAAACTCATGTGGGCAGGCGGATTCGAACCCGAGCTACGACTGCATGATACAAATCATGAAAAGGGGAACTTTCGCCTCCGATATAAAATATGAAAAAAATACTACTCGATAGAGAATCGAAAGACGCATCGAATATGGAAAAAATCAGCCGGTGCAAATGAGTTCTTGCTTGTTTTAAAAATCAAAAACCATGAAAATCCATGGAAAATGTACATATTGGCTTGTTTCTCGGCTCCCTTTGCTCCAAAATGGATGAAAATCGAACTGTGTGCATATCTTTTGATGCTCTATCGAATGAGGGGTCACATGAGGGGGTATCATGAAAGATAAAAATTTTGCATGAACCATGCATGATCATCATGCAAAGTTGTAGAATGCATGTACGACTCATAGGGACCACCCATTTCAAATTTGAGCTCAATCCGAGCATTTTGAAGCATTGTGCCACTCCCTGTAGGTGATCATCCCGCTCTTACAGAGAACGCGTTTTAATTAGTGAAATTCTCACCTTGGGAGTGCTCGATCTGTTATCATCCTCGTCCATATCTGGAAAATTCGATAATCTCTCTGAATCAACCATATTTCGCATTATTTAATGTCAGTGATATCATAGATAGGCGAAGGAGCGACGCGGAATCTCAATAACCGATAACAGAAACACCAAATCGACCGAAAATATTTAGCAAATACATTTTATTCTCGATACATACAACCAAAATGTACATCACTCCAAAATCTGGAGTCGTCATTATTAGGCAATGTGCATGTTATGGGGAGGCTATAAAAGAGTGAGGAAATGCTAGTGAAGGGGAGGCAATGGGTTAGTAATCTGTGAACAACGTCTTATTAGGTATCTGTATAAGGCAACTCTATCTACTACATGCGAAGGGATATACACACTTTGGAAGTACTAGCCTCATAAATATGAGAGCGATTCGGGATGGGTGGGGACGGGTCTGGGAATATTTGTGACTCGATACCGGTAGGGAATTCTGTGTTTCTTATGCTGTATTTCGGAAATCGTTCTTAGTGAGCGAGGGAACGTCTGAGTGCAATCTGTGAGTGGGATGGGGTGAAATGAGAGGGGATGACAAATGGGAGAACAAAATATAAAAATAATGGAAAGTGATACTACGTGCACTACATAGCAGCCAAGTAACTCGGTTAATACTGACAGATGGTCATGCTAGAGATTTCCAACGAAGAAGGAATACGAAGTGAGAGAACCGAGTGATGATACAACTACCGTAACCCGGGCGCTAATCTACAGTATGCAGGAAAGAGTATAAAGTGAAACAAGTAGATGCAGTCGGCGAGAAGACTTCGTTCTGTACAGGCAAAGGAAGATAGCAACTAGGCGCATATTAATTTCATTATCAATTGGAATCTACTATTGTGAAAGCGTCTGTTGGAGAAAAGCGAAGCAAGGAAAACTCATTGGCACGTGTTTCAATTCGGGTTTAGTATGCAGCAGGATTACCTAGATATTAAAGCTGTTCGGGGGTAGAGGCCTGAGAGACAGGGGAAAGGAAGAAGGAGAAGGGACTAATTAGAGAGACACTAATTAGCGACAATCACACACTAATCATCTCAATGGCTGCAGAGGTGGCAGCGACAGCATCAGCTACGTTTGGCGGAGCATCGGGGACTCTCGCCTCCCTCTCTGCGTTGTCTCGCTCTATCTCTATCTGAGCGAAGCACAACGCCATGAAATCGGCCTGGAATGAGAGACCAAAGATCAAACATCAGTTTATAATAAGCCCTCACTCTTCAACTACTGTGAACTATCATCTGCAACTATCATGAAAGAGCAGAAGTGAACGTACGTAGGAAGAGATAAGCTTGAGCACTCGCGGCTTTCTATCTCGTCGTCGGCACTCGAGAATGAATGAGGAACCATCCTCCAACACCTGCAACAAATCGAATATTTGAATTTACTCAATTCGAGCTGAGCACTGACACTTTTTCGAATATTCTTCATGAAGATTAATCTGAATGGTGCGCTCATTGGATTGAACTCACCTTGTATCCATGGACTTCCTCCCACTCCAGTACCGTCTCCATGTCGTCGTCGCTGCGGGACGGAACGTACAGGGACTGCAGTATCGATTATTTGTTTATTTTTTCTAACTGGTGTAGCTTCTTTATATCAACAACCAGTAAGGAGAGCTTTCATTGCAAATGAATATTGTGAAAAAAGCAACAACAAAAAGATCATCTTATACTAGTTGTTAGGGTTGCCGGCTCGAGATCGAAATCGAAATTACCGCGCGAGACTCCCTCCCCCTCTCTCTCGATCGGTAAATACCGCACGAGCGAGGCGATATGCAAATAGGGTGCGGTAATACCGCACCGGTGCGGTATTACCGCATCGAGATTGGAGGAGATAGATCAGAGAATGGAGGGAATGCGCTAGTGCCTCGCGCCGCCGGCTCATTCATGTTTAAGTTACAGATACTAGTAGGATCTCAACTAGGGCAAAAAAAGATAAATGGAAAGAAAATCTAGCGAAATGCCGCATTTTACGGCCCGAATTGGCCTAAATCGAGAGGAGGCTAATTCGCTGTAACTTGGATCGCTTAGGTTTGTTCAGACAAAACATAGGACATGATCCAAACATGAAGTCATTTCAATCTGGAAATGGTACGATAAAAATGAACAATTTTATGGCCGTCGGCGCAAGTCACTATCGCATTCCCTCTTCTCTCTGATCTACCTCCTCCAATCTCCATGCGGTAATACCGCACCGGTGCGGTATTACCGCACCCTCTTTGCATATCGCCTCGCTCGTGCGGTATTTACCGATCGAGAGAGAGGGAGAGGGAGTCTCGCGCGGTAATTTCGATTTCGAACCTGCAACCCTACTAGTTGTGCATCTCATCTTGCAAATTTTTTCACAGTCATAAATTATGGCTCATAATGTTTATCGTTCAGCCAATCTGACATGAAGAGACGACTCACATCGATCTCGACATTCTCCTCGACTTCCCTCAATGAGATGCTCTCGTATCCCACTGTTAGGACGACTCTCGTCTCTATTCCTTTCGGAGAGAAGGAAGGAGATGGAGAAGAAGACACTGAAATGAGTTCTGGTTCAACATCTCTTTGTTCTTTTTATCATCACTGTGTTTCGCCTACTCTTAAAAAAAACAATGTAATAATTTTAAATGAAGACTGACCACTGCCTGCTGCCTGCTGTCTCTCTAGTGCACAGACGGGGAAGGAGATAGAGGAGTAGCCGGGCAGAGATCGAGCAAGGTCCATGTACTGCGAATAAATCATTGAAATGCAGTCCGGCGAAGCGCAATTATTTTCTGATGATCAATTCAGATGATCAATCAAATGTCAATAATGTGAAGGTATAGCTCACCTGTCCCATCCTCTCCTCTGATTGCAATGCCTTCAGCTGGTACATCTTGTGCGCCGCGCGGATCTTGCCTGCAATCGAAACTATTAATTTTTGTTCAATTGAAACAACTCACAAATAGAACACGTACAACTGTATCAAAACATGTCTTCAATGTTTGTAGCAATTCTTTAAATTCCATTCACATTATTTCCACCTATCTTCGAACATTTTCTACATATTCTCAACGTCTTATTGAATTTGTGAATATTCATGATAGTCTCTATCATCATCGTCATTCATTCTCAGATTATGAACTAATTCTTCGCTCCTCACAGCCCCTCTCACCCTGGTTGATCTCCGCCACCGTTTGATAGAAGACGAATCGGGCAAAGGTCGCGTCGCGATTGCAGAGTTCCCGCTCGCGAGAAGGATCGAACAGCCATTTCCTGAATGAGAGAATGAACGGTTCTCTCGGACAATGCGAAGGAAAGGATCCGAAGAATCAGAACGCATGTTCTCACCTCAGTACGATACAGGACGAGGCGGAGGAGGAGTAGTTGTGGATGTAGATTTGATGGACGCACTCGGATGGAGCCAGCTTGCGGTCTGAAGAATTCATTGCGATAGCTACTCAGAATGAAATTGAGCCTTCTTCATCGTTCCTTAAGCACGTTTTGAACACATCAAAGCGTCACTCACCGAAGTTGTTGTCCATGGTCTCGAATAGGGAGCAGGATGCAGCATACTCTCTGCTCAGATCAAGTCGTTTCTGCAGCATCGAGAAGAGCGAGTCGGCTGTCGCCGTCTTCCTACAATGGTATTGAACTGTTCTTCATTTGATGCATTTCTCCGTTCGCATTCCAGTTGCATCAAAGGAGTAACTATCACATGCGAACATGGAAAGCATTCTTTTCGAAGGCACATTATTGTTGAACAATAACAGTGAACACCGTACCTGACATTGAGTGCGATCGTAGACTGATCAGGGAGGAGCACCCTCACTTCCACCTCCACTGCCGGCTCAGACTCCATCAGGAACTCCTGCACCATCTCGGAGTCTGCAATGGAATGAATTTGTCAAGTGAACTTTCGATTTGGTTTGTTTGCTAAAACATCGAATGTATTTGAATTTCCGATAATCATTTCCGACATTTCCATCATCTATGGACCGAACTGTTCCTCCATCTCTCCACTCACCAGCAATGACGACGATAGAGCAGATCCTCTCCAGATACTGTTCCAATCCCCGCCTTCGCGAGTCCATCTGCTGGTCGGAGAGGGAGAACGGCCACTGACAATTATTCATCGTACGTTTCCTCCATTACTCTTATTTGAGAGTAAGATATGAAAACAACATGAATCTCAAGACTTATTCTAAAGAAACCTGAAATAGGAACATTTCAAGCAGATCTCACCTTTCCGGGCAGTTTGGGGAAGGAGAAGTCGATGAACTCGCTTCGTAGCATCGAATTGAGAGCGACAAAGTCGGAATATCTCCTCGATCCGAGATGACGACCAGCCATGTGGATGTTGAACACCTGAATTGGACTCTCTGATTGTGAGGTAAAAAATCGCAATCTGCGTGCTTCATTCAACATTTTTTCATCAGAAGCATTGCGAACTGAATATCGTCATTGTCGAAACCACTAACCGTATACTTCTGCCCGTCTCCATCTGTGACTGTCTTATGGGAGGGAATGGTGATGGGCAGGGAGCGACACTCAGAGTAGTCGTGTCTGAATGAGATGGATGATGACGATTGACTCGTTAAAAAATGAAGCAGGAAGCAATTTGATGCTAATCAAGTATTGAAGAATTTTTAAACAAAAATTCCAAGAGATTCTTCCAAAGAGCATCTCTCTAACGCAAAGATAAGTTTCAGATTTGCCACGAAATCATTGAAAGATGCAACGTGAAGTAATTCAATCAATAAATGTCTGACCTGTAGGGTGAAGTGGACACGGGATATCCTCCGAGGTCATCTCCACACTCATATCGGAGAGCACTGCAATAAATCAATTATCTCCATCCGATAATCCCCCGTAATCAAGCCAATCTCTCCTCTATAAATATCCTCTCATGTGATTCGTATTGACAGTCCCTTAATTAGGTCCATTTTCTCTGTCGGGAGAATCTCAACAACACAGCCTATCTCTTTCTCTTTCTCGAGAAGAAGAGAGGGATCCTCCGTGATATTCTCAGGGGTTTTCTTCCCTTCCTCCCCCTCTCTTCCTTCCAATCGGCCAAACTTCTCGCGTGAAAGTGCTTCGGTTCACGTGAGAGACAGAGGAGGAGCCCCTCTCGACTTTACAGCAACCAACCAACCAGTACTTTTGACTCTTCTCTCAATCTCTCTTTCGGGTGTGAAATCGAACCAATGGGCGACCAAAACATCGATTACGACCCGTTGCAGATATCTCAAGATAGGGGAGAAAAAGGAACGTGCGAGGGTGAAACCTCGTGTTTGGCGAATAGGCGCATAATCTTACAAAATCAATAACATCTACCGTACCTGTCCATGTCTGGGTCCTCGACGGAAATGACTACCATCTGGAGACGGTCGCCGCCATTCTTAATCTGCTGCACGACCTGTTTGTGCGTCGCGCCCTCGACGTTCGCGCCATTTCTGAAATTTAAATATTTTCGAAAAGAAACCCTGAACTATTCAAATCATGTCCAGGAAACAACTGATTCCCATTCCAATTCTCAATTTCCGCCGGAAAGGCCATCCTCCCACATGAATCGTCCCGTTATGGCGCGAGACTGGATAAACAATTCAGGCGCGGGGAATGAGAAATTCGTGCGATGAAAAGTGCCCGAATTATGAGCGCAAACAATGACGTGAACGTGCAAATATGAAAGAGCTCTGGTGCTTCTAAGCCTCTGGGGAAAAATTTCCCCAAATGTGGTACCCCCACTGATCTCTTTGAACTCTTTTCGAGAAAAAAATTACATAGATGGCTCACTTTTTGGAACGGCTACAAGCTTCTTCAGAGTGCATTTTTCACGAGAAGCATTCGAAGATGAACTCACACTTGCAGTATTCTATCTCCCTTCCTCAGTCCGGCTCTCTCTGCAGCTCCTCCGGGAAGAACGGCGCTCACCTACAACAACAGGATCCTCATTTCCATCGCCCCCCTTCCTCCTCCATAACTCCGTCTCTCCACGACAGTCGTCAAAACAAGCAAAACAGTCAAAACAAGTCTTACATGCTGGAGGGGCGCGTACAAGTCTCCGTTGATGCTTCTCAGCTGGCCTCCCTCTGATACTTGTCCCTTCACGTTGAATCCGAAGCCTGCAAGGGCAGAAAATACCGTCTTTGAATGAGTTCCTCCCTTCAGGACTCGCCACTGGAGGCTGTTTTTCGTCAACAAAAGTGCATTCGGTTCTACGCCTCAATTTGCTGTGTACAGACCGTGTCCGAGAGAGAAGAGAAGGCAATAAGGGACTCATATGACTACTAATATCCACGTGCTCCCATTACATGAGGCTTAATGTCTGGCATTTGGGTCTTCCTAATCGGAAACTAATGAGTTTTGACGTCAATCTAAGATCCTGAAGTCAACGAACCATTCAAGGTCGGAATACCTGTCTGTGACTTGACAATCGTCACTAGGTGAGGCTTGGGGTTGAAGGGAGTTCGGTAGCGGGAGTGATACCGGGACTGCGAATGGGCTGACGGCCTGGAACTTTGGGGATTCACAAGGGTCCAACTTTTAATACTGTCAAAGATAAAACAAATTGCAGCATTAATAAGTGAAAAGAGTAATGAAGAGGTGATTCTTCGTGAAGAGTTCTTCACTCTTCATGGAGAACTCACTCTTCATTTGCCACATTATTGAAACCATAATAAAACACAGTTCTTTTAAATAATAAAATGCTAACCGATAGGCCTGCCCTCCCCCGTACTCATCCGACGATTCGTCACTCTCGTCGTACATCTGGTACAGTAGGGACTGAATCTGCAATTTATTTAATTAAATACATTTTAAAATAATAAAAAATAACATACTTTGGTGAGCGCGAGCGAGGACAACTTCTAGTCACGAAGTGAGCATAAACACAATCTCGTATAGAATAACATCGACATGATTCACCCAATTATATCGATGCTATTCCAGAATTTCGACACATGCGAAGGGAAGAAGAAATCGAGTGAATGGATGAGCATTCAGAGTGGAATAATTGGAAGAGAACGGTGAAAAGAGATGAAAGAGAGCGGATAGAGAGAGAAGGGAGATCGTTCGCTTTAACGGAAGTCAATACCGGGGGAGAGGAAGGTGGCTATCCTGTTCTACTGCTGCTCGATCAATCGAGAGGACCGACTGAGAGAGGAGAGGGAGGGGAGGGAGGGGGGGGGGGAGGAAAAGAGACTGAGTGGATTCGATAAGGAATGGAGAGGGGGGGAGAGAGTCTTCAGAAGGGCTGAGTCTCTCCCTCTTCTCGATTCAGTCGACCACTCAGCAGCCTTCTCCCTTCTCTCCACTCTTTTCCCGCGAGAGAAGACGCAGCTCTGGCCGTATTGACTGGACAGCCGGGAAAGAAAAGGAAGAAAAGACGAGAGAGAGAGAGAGAACAACTCTTGGCCCTTCCCTCTTCATCTTCATCAAAAATGAGACATGCCCAGACGAGAGTTGCCTTGCCTCTTGACTACTCTGAGAAACAGATGAGTCAATAAGGCGAGTATACGAATAGTTAAGGATGAGCATGAAGAGAGGATCACTTCATCTAATTGGATACATGACAAAGAGAAGTGAGCGAGAGAAGTTAGCGAAAAAGTCGTTAAAGTTCGTAAACGGGTAAAATGCGATCGAGAGACGCCGAGCCGGGAATTTCAATTTTCAGAACCGGAAAATAGTCAGTGATCAGATCCGCACACAACATCGGCTCTTTTCTTGCGATACTCAGGAAGAAACAGTGTGGGAAACAGAGAGATTATTTTCGTAGCCAGATTGGCGAATTTTCCGATTTTCTAATTCCCAGATTTCCTATCGGCTACTGGCTTGTTTATCGATGACTCACGTGCTTGTTATCGATTAATTTTTATCATGACTCGAATATTCTAATAATTACTCACGCGAAAGCTCCCTGGAAGGGCTTTATCTCTTCCACTTCGTCGTTTTCGAATCTCCCGCTTCATCTCGAAATGGGACTTCTTCTCTGTAATCAATACGAGGCCTCGTTGTCTTACTGCCTCTCTCTCCCTCTCTTCTCTTCCACTCTATTTTTGTTGTGTACCACTCTGTTCCAACATCCGAATCCTCATCTTCCAGACTTCTTCTGAATCCGAAGCAGCCATGTCAATGAATCCCACTGTCGCCGAACGTCGTCGTCAGGTATTCTACTCACTTTTTTCACAACTTGGGCAATTAAACCTAATTAAAGAGTAGTGGCCAAGACAAAATTTGGCACGAATTCTGTTGTCTTGGACATTTTGTATGGTTCTTCATCGAATTTTCACGGAACCAAAATGGTCTCAATTCCAGGTGCTTGTGGGTCCTCTTCCGGACGATTTTCTCCGTCTGATCAAGCCCTCTTCCTCAACTGATGCAGCTTCCTTCGACCCTGCAGCTGCAGCTCATGTCGCCACGCCCACTCAGGTCAGATCATGCTATATCGGCGGATCTTACCGTATTAGAGGCTGGCAGACTTACTGTATTTCAATTCAATTATGCTCAAAGGTCACTCTATTTCTGATTCCCCTATCACCTTCAGAACTGGTTCTCACATGTTAGCATGCATTACACGTTGATTAATGACTCGGAACGGTGGTCGCGTGGAACCTCCCAGTGAGACTTTCGAGAGAGAATCACTTGCTTGATCGCCCCCTAGTCGCCCTACCGTACAACTCCATCTACCGTAATGGCAGTAGCGGTGGACCAATTCGTCATTCTTCAGCCGGCCGTTCATTCATTCGTTCCTCCCAACACGAGAGGGCGCATATCAGTGACCATCCTTGAAGCGAATCTCGCTAAGAACTATGGATTGGTCAGGATGGATCCATACTGCAGACTCAGAGTGAGTGAATAAGGTAAATTACGGTAGTAAATCAATAATTGAAGGTGGGTCACGCCTCATTCGAGACTCCGACCAAGTTGTCGGGCGGTCGAACTCCATTCTGGAACAGAATTGTCCATGCGTATCTTCCAGTTGGAGTTGACTCCATCTTCGTACAGATCTTTGATGAGGTCCGTTTGTTTTTTATCAAAGAAAGAATGCATTCACCTTCTCAAAATCATGAGTGCTTCATTTTGCAAGACTACAGCATGTGGGTTCATGTGGGTTGGCATGGACATGAGAGATGGACTGATCTTTGACCTTTGATCTTTCTCAAATTGAACTTTGATCTCTTCCAGAAGGCCTTCTCAGCTGACGAGTGCATCGCGCACGCTCACATCCTCCTTCCGCCTGGAATTTTCAACGGAGAGACCATCGACGAGTTCTACCCACTCACGGGAGCACAGGTGAGATATTGGCTGAACATTATTTGGGGCTGCTTCAATTCTTCAATTTGGTTTGGCTGAAACTAATCGGAGTTATTAGATTATTCGAACGATCATCCTCAAATTGTGTAATGCCAAATTGCTGTCTGTAACTTGTAAGAGGAGCACACAGAATGCTGGAATAAGATGAAAAAATCAAACGATTCAATCATTAATTCCCTTCTTCTTCTCTCAGGGCGAAGGCAAGGAGGGTCTCGTCCATCTCATCATCTCATTCGCGCCCGTCGAAGCACCCAACGCCCATCCCACCTACCAGGTACGGGAGAAATCGATAATCTGATTACGGTATATCGTTATTCAGGGAGGTCCGACCCACCCCGATGGATCGCCCGTCCACCAGCCTGGTGCTGAGGCGCCAGCTGCTGTGACAGGTTGGGTTGTTATCGATTGATGAATCAACATTATCGTGGTGCTATTTTTGAGCTTTCAAAAAACTGAGAGTTGAAAAATCACGGATGATTTGCAAAACACTTTAAAAAAAAAGAACGAGTAATTCAAGGTCCAGCCTTCACCGATGAAGACGTCAAAGCAGTGAAGGAGCTTTTCCCCGATATCGATGAAGAGGTTCGTTCATTCATTCTTTGAATTGATCTTTGATCTCTTAGTTTGAACTTTGATCTTTCAGTCACATTTTTATGTCTTGATCTTTAGTCTTTGGCGCATCGATCTGATGTTTGATCTCTCTCAGGTCGTTCGTGCAGTCCTCGAAGAGAATCGTGGAAATCAGGACGCTACCGTATCCGCCCTCCTTGAGATGACCAAGTGATTACTGTGCCAAGCAACGCCAATCGATCGGCTATTCTCATATTATTCATGTATCTATCTATCCTTACTAACCTCCATTTGCACACGTTGTAAAGTTGATAATAGTATGCCACTAACACTAATAACAATCTCAAACCAACCACAGATACTGTTGTGAACTAACCCCATTCCATGATAAATCTGATTCGACAAGGAAGTGTTTTATGACTGATTTCTGATCACTATTGTCGACTACAATCCACGTTTCGTCTCTCACAGAGAGCATAGTTTCTTATCAAGTTGATTGTACTGTTTGCCGTTCGAAATGACGTAAAGTTGGCTGAGCTCTTGATCTACCACAGAGCGAGAGAGTGCAGAGAGTGAAGAGAGTCTCCGACGAGCAGCTATGTATAGCAATAGGAATCGTGCACAAACACTTTTTTGTGGTCGACCTCTCCTCTATCTCCGCCTCCCTTTCTCTCCCAGCACTTCGTCACTGGAAATTATCAAGGATCGATTGAGTTTCAGCCACGATTTCAACCAATTTCACCACCTACTTTCGTATCTAAGGTTACGTTTTTGCTCTCGATGATCAACCACTTTCGTTCACAGCAATTGTGTGCACGCGTCCTTTCGTCATTCCCGTTTGTACATTGTGCTCCCTCCCCTCCCTCCCTCTCTTTCATTCTCCCCTCAGGGTTCCATTGCACTATAGCGCGCTTGAGTGAGCCTACCGTAGGCGAGTGATCTACCTGTGAGTTGATGATTCTTTATAATCTTCATTTTGTACGAAGGTTCTTTTTTTCTCATGTCTCTTCAATGATTCATATTTTCGTAAGAAAAATCAATAATCTACAGTTGAACTATAAAGAGTACTGTAATGCGTCCTTCACGTGAACTGTATCAGTCAGAGGTCAGCCGGTTAGGCAGATTATATTGATAGGAAGGGAGTTCACGTCACTATTCTCTCCGCCCTTCTCACTAAAGAGACACGAGCTCAAACAGTATCGATCCACCGCCATTCTCAATCGTGTCTATCGATCGCTACCGTAATCATGACTTCGCAATCGCGACGGGAGCCTCTCTCAGGGACCAGACCTGATTGCGTCTCTTTACGTCACTCCGAGCCGGTTCCATACAAGCTTCTCTTCGTTTCGTCGCCTCCTCTCATTTCTCCCTGCTCCTTTGTTCCCTCTCTTTCTCTGGACTCTATCATTTTCGTCCACTCTCTCTTTCTCATTCCAAACCACTCTTCATTCACAATCGACGCCACGCGGTCGCTCCAGCCGCGGTACACGCGTGTGAAACTTGCGCGTCTCCGCGCCGCGCGCGCGCGTTCATGGTACCTCTAGGCGTCGCATGGTGCTAGGCAGAGGTAGGCAGAGGGGTGCACTGGACTCCACTCTCGATGGAAGGGAAAGGTCACTCCCTCATTCTCCCTTTCACTACCTTCCTGTTCTCCCCCGTCGTGCCAGTCTCTTCTCTCATTTCTCAAGATTTCCTCGCGATTTAGCCGACTTCGTCAGATTTGCACTTCGAATTAGAGGTTGAGAGTCGTATTCCGACGAAAATTTGATGCGTGAGCTCTAATTGGGAGTCAGAAGTGGTGGTTTGGTTTAGAGGAGAAGGGAGAAGTAGGCCTAGCTTGCGTCATTCCCTCCATCGAAAGGACCAGTTCTGCTGCGCGGACCCACGCCCAGACCTGTCTAGACTAAGAGAAGCTTGTGCTTTCCCCCTCTGTTCCATGTGTTTTGTGTCTATCGATTCGTAATATCGGCTGTTTCACGGATCCATGCAATTCCCGGCCCCATAAAGAATTGGCCGCAAGTACAACACATCTGGGTTCACTTTTTGTGTGTACGGTGCCACGCTGTGCCCCTCCTCTCCTCCTCCCTCTCAGTGGGTGCTGAGAGAGGGGAGAGGAGGAGGGGACACGGTCGGGGTCACTAGGGGGCATTCCGGGTCAGGGTATGGGGACACTAAGGGGGCCGGGGTGCAAATGAGACCACCCTGATGGCATCAGGGAAGTACGGGAGTCGCGGGAATACGGTGGTCTC
>LS518116.1:115835-132687 GCA_900490845.1 Pristionchus japonicus
TACGGTGCCACGCTGTGCCCCTCCTCTCCTCCTCCCTCTCAGTGGGTGCTGAGAGAGGGGAGAGGAGGAGGGGACACGGTCGGGGTCACTAGGGGGCATTCCGGGTCAGGGTATGGGGACACTAAGGGGGCCGGGGTGCAAATGAGACCACCCTGATGGCATCAGGGAAGTACGGGAGTCGCGGGAATACGGTGGTCTCTCCCTTGCAGTCAGTCTATGCCCTCACTCTCTTTCTCCCCCGTCAGTCTAGTCCTTTTAGTCCGTGCACTTTGCACGTAGTACTACTAGGCAGGCGAGAGTTCGTTCTTCCTCTCAGCCATTCAATCCCTACTCTCTTTCTTTCGTTGTTGTCAGCCTCGCCTTCTCTCTTCATCTCCCTCTTCTTTCCCTTGATCTCTGAGCCGTTTCTCGGGTCTTGTAATGAAATGTTCGGCTTTGAGGGAGTGACAGGGAGTTGAGAGCTATATCCAATTTTCGGAAAGATTAATCTAGACCGATTATGGGATTTAATTCAACGGCTTTCCGGGGCTTCTGTTTCCGTTTTCTAGGAACTAATCTGGATCAATTTGGAATCTGCAGTCGCCCCCACATTTTTTTCTTTTTCGTCTTTTCGATGAATTATGTTATGTTATTACGGGATATATAGAGTAGGTCACTCAATCCGATGAAGAGGGGAACAGTTCTCGTACTGTAGTACTACAGTACACAAGTCTTGTTCTTTCCGTTTGATAGTACTAGAGTCCTCTTCGTATCGTCGTTCTCTCTCCTTCTCTATCGCTCCTTTTAGTGCGTACGGTGAATGAACGCATGCATTTGTTGACGGTAGTGTGCTGTTAGGGGAGAGGAAAATGGGAAACGACGTCTAGCGAAGAGCTAGAAATAAAGAATCCCTATTCCCCTCATCCTTTCCCGTAATTTCCATCTAAATTCTGCTTCCGGAGCTTCATCTTAAATATCTCAGAGAAAAGTCGCCTTGAAAATTGGAAAAATAATATATTTATATGAAGTCAATCAAATATTGGAAAATCTTGTCCCGGGTGGAAAGATACGGTAGTGCCTGCAATCGATCGTCTGCTTCCAGCGCACGCGGCTCGCCATCTTTGATCACTTGGTTGAAACATGTTCCGCTTTCGCGCTCGCGCTCATTTTTCGCTTTCACGAGCTGGTTTTACCGCAGGCATTGAAGCTTATCTAGAGACTGTTGTACTTTGCGTGCCCCTAGGGGAAGGGAATCGAACAAAAAGTGTAAAGAACGCGAGCAAGCGCGCGAAGTGCACATTGCCGCGCACTTTTCGCGCCCAGAGGCTGCACTTGTTTTGCATCTCCCAAGCTAGACTGCGCGTCCCTCTCCATTCCAACGCTATCCTCTCATCACAATCGTTTCAATTCAGCTTCCTGTTCTGTTTCCCTCTCATTCGCTCTCTTTCTCTCGTCGGTCTCTCAATTCTCCCCACCAGATCGATCGTCTCTCTCCTCGTCTCTCCATCTCTCCGCCCTCTTCTCCTCTCATCCTCAATAGCTCCCCCTTCTCCTTCCTTCTCACTCAGCCCACACGCTCCTCTTAGTTGTGCCAATTTTCTTGAAAATTACCTTCGTGTGTTCTCTTCTGATGTGCGTGGTGCACCCGACGTTTTCCATTCGTGGATCACACACCGTTGTGACGACGACTGTGTTTTCCGCTTTCCTTTGTACGACCATTGTTCGCGTGTCAATACGATCGATTGCGAAGGAGATTCTCCAATATACGGTGCATTTCAGGGCCGCCGCTGGCAAGCCAGGAACTTACGGGTAAACGGTAGACAATTGGAGTCTGATCGCAGACCAATCTACTGCTCCCGGTTCATTTCCCACCCTATTGACGGATACAACTTGACAAGATTCGATAACAAGCAACCAGACTCGGTGGGTACATGAGAGTGATTCTCAAGTGACTCAGATCGACCCCGACCCCTGAATATCCTTATCAATCATCATTGTGTATTGGGAAGTGGCACGTGACTCGTCTCACTCACTCAGACGTTGTTCTCTGCTATTCAATTGAGGAAGGAAAGAGAGGAAAAAAGTGGAGCTGCGACACCGTTTTATTATGAAGTTTTCCCGTTTTGCACCGCGAGCACACCATGCTCTCCCTTTCGACTTTCCCCCTCTCTTCGCCTCCCCTCCCCTCCCTCCACCCAAAGCGGGTTACTCTATCGTATTGCGGAATCGATCGATCGATTCGCCCCTTCGTCTAGGGAAACGGCCGGAAAAGCAAAAAATGGTTTGCAGAAATGGCGTGTCTGAAGCGTCTGCGAGAGGATATCGCTCATCTGGAGGCACTCTTCCCCAAGAACCATCCCAGAGTACAGGTGAGGCATTATCGATTTCTTTCTTTCCTCGGGGCTTATAATTTGTTCGTCCCTTGCCCTCTTGTCATGGACTATCGACGTACTTGGTTGTTAGTCTCTAGGTATCTTGTCTTCAGTCTTTCCCAGTAATTTGCTAGGCCTCTACATGCGCGCGTATTCCTCCTCTGCGTCTCTGCCCTTCCTCTTCCTTCTCTCCTCTCTCGACTCTACCCTCTCTGCCGATATCGCCCCCAGACGGGAGATTACTTCCTACATGGTTGTCGCGCATTCTCAAGAGGGAGAGGGACTACGAATATTCTCATTCCGTTTCTCAGAATGGAGGAAATAGAGACCTGTAGTTCCTTGTGTGGTGGGAGGGGTGGTGCGGCGAGTGTGGTGGTGAAGGTCGACGAGTGTAACAAGGAAGTATTGCAGACAGTGATAGCGTCGGTGGATGAGATCACGCTCCGATTCGTGAGCGACGACGGAACCAAGATCACCTGCAGTGCCAATATTCAGGTAATTATCGATTTTTTGTTGTCCCGGAAAGTAGAGGAATCGAGAGAATAAGAGAAAACTGGAGTTTTGTGGAAACAGCGTAGCAAGAGCACACGAGGTGGTTATAGAATTTTGTTGTTGTAAGGGCTCAAAGGAAAAGCAAACGCTGAATGAGAACAGGAGGTCATAGTAACAATGCTACCTGAACTCACCGGGCATCTTTGAAACTCACAATTCGAAGTTTTTTCCTAAGTAGTTCGTGATGACTACGATTCGAATACGATGATTCATTCCGATCCTCAATATCTCTCTCTCTACAGGAGAACTATCCCCGTCAGTCTCCGATCTGGTTCTCCGAGAGTGAGAATGCAGTCGTCACTACGGTACTCGAGAGACTCACCGAATCGGATCAGCCAACCCCCATTCTGACGCAGGTGAGAACATAGATGGGGGGTTTTATATTAGAGTCTTTTACTTTATTAGTGATTTGGAAACGTCGCGCTTATTGAAGGATACTTGTACCCAAAATGCACCTACTTTGATTTTTTTCTACAAACAGGCAACTAATTGTGTTTTTGGACTACTTGTTAGAGCAATAGACGCTTACTGGCAGTATGAGAATTCGCGCGATACAACAAGCGGTTGCATCCCGAACGCACATGGTCATTAACTGCATCGTCAGATCCACCAGCTGATCTCTGAGATGTGCTCCTTCTTCAACGTGACTGCTCCCGTGGAGTTGGGATCGATCGCCCCGCCCGATCTGATGGAGACTGATGAGGGACAGGTGAGACACCCGTTTCATGGGTTACTTTCCTTGATGAATGACAGTTAATTAGTATATGCAAATCTGGGCAAATTAGGTATAGAAAGGAGGAAGAACAGCATCGGAGAGCACGGGAGTCACTCATCTATCAGACATTTCAGGGCAGCGAGCTCAATTCAGATGATGAAGAGGAGGGAGACAATGATGAGGAGATGGATGAGGTACGGTAGAGGGAGGGGATCGAGAACTGACTGCTGCTGTAGTTCGATCTGAATGCACTCGAGAGTGGCAAACATCGCGATCTGATAAGCTTTTGTAAAGGAGAGATTTGAGTGATAAGAAACTGTTTGCTTTTGTGATGAATGTGATCGGAGATCAGAGAAAGATATTTATAAATATCGATTGATCTTCCTAATAATCGATTTGGCAGGTGGTTGAGATGGGCGACGACGACGCGTCTGCCTCGGGCACTCAGGATGAGGAGGGACTCAGTCCGGAAGGAAAAGCTGTAAGTTGAAAGATTGGCAGAGTGCTCATGGCTTTCAGAATAATTGAGCAACATACTGCATCAGATTGAAAACTTGGGTATTTGGTGCGAAGCCGTTTCTCAAATGCAGAAAAAAAACTGATTATTATCGCTATTTTTTGCCATAGTGGAAAGTAGTGTCCTTTTGTCCTTTTAGTGCGAGCTTGATGTTTTGAAAAGAAGGAGGGGATAAAAAGGGAAAACCGGAGAACTTAGAGAGATAAGAGGGTGAAAGTATCAAGAATCGGTGGTGATCACTGGTTGAGATAACGCGAGCGGAGAGAATTGTCGCTAAAATCGATGATGAGATGCTTACAGTAAATCAATTATCGATTTTTCAGATGCTGGACAGTCTCCACCGCCAGACTCGACAGCAGCATCTCGATGGAAAGGTACGGTGAACGGGATGCGGTAGTATTGATTTTGGCGGTACAAGATTATCCATACATTGATGGCCATAGAGAATGACATATTTTGGCGTGTTGCTGAAACTCATGAGATGATGGTGCTTTTACATATAAATAAAAATTACAATCTGACATCTTGCAGGTCAAGGGCTCGGTCACTGCGACTGATCGATTGATGAAGGAGCTCAAGGAGGTCTACAGATCGGAGCACTTCAAGGATAGTGAGTGATTATTTTTTGTTAATAATGCTACCTTCTAAAATTGAAACTGCCTGCATGGATATTGCATGTACTGCTACTGAAACCTGAAATGTTCCCTAAAATTGTGTGGGTTTGATATAGCCCGCAGTGTGCAACTACTGGAAACACTAGCTTTTCTCGAACTTGTGCAACTATTAAAATTTCAACAACCCAATGAACTACATATCGAAGCTACTGAACCCTGCATAATATTGCCTACTGTTGAAACTCCAACATTTCAAGTAATTTCCTAATCATCCCTCCCCATTGCAGAGACGTTCTCGGTGGAGCTGGAGAAGGATTCTCTGTACGAATGGTGGGTGAAGCTGCACAAGGTCGATCCCGACTCGCAGCTCTACTCCGATATGCAGACGCTCCTCAATGAGCAGAAGCAGGTGAGAAGAAGGGTATGATTGAGGAGAGAGAGAAAAGAGAGATATCGCATGGTGATGTAGTGTTGAGGGGAAGTAGGGATGGTGAATTGTTCCTGGTTTGAAACAAAGGTGTTGTGGACTACCAGATGTGGGTTATTGTTTTTGCAAAGAGGACTTTAAGAGAGAATTAGAGCTCTAGGTTTCAATGAAACTTGTATTTGTTGTGAAACGGGGACTGGCCTAGACATCGAAACTGGTAAACTCTTCGTCTTACCAACTCATTCTAGTGATCAAACTGATTTGGGAAACAAACAATGGTGACAGTGTCTCAACCCCTTCTCCTCCTTCAGGACCATCTTCTGTTCCACTTCGTCTTCAATGACTCGTACCCGTTCGATCCTCCCTTCGTCCGTCTCGTCTCTCCTCCCGTGTCCAATGGATTCGTGTTGGGAGGAGGAGCCATATGCATGGAGTTGCTCACCAAGCAGGTCAGTGGGAAGAAGATTTTGGATGCCGGGAATGAATAGGCAAGTGGGAAGGCCATCTGGAGTACCTTCCGAAAAATATGAAAATTCAAGAAGGATTAATCTCGCTGTTGTATTACGAAATGCCCAGTTATCCGTCACACAAACTGAGTTTATTTGGAAGCGAGCTCCTTCTGTAGTGTTGTCTCAATGACTTTCTCAATAATAAATGACAATTCTAATTTGTCGTCCTTGCAGGGCTGGACTTCGGCCTACTCGATCGAGTCTCTCATCATGCAGATTGCTGCTACTCTTGTCAAGGGAAAGGCACGCGTCCAGTTCGATCAGCACAAGGTGAGGGGCTGCGTCATCATTATGCAATTAGGATGGTGTAATAACATATCTAAATAACGATCTGCTATTGATGACGCAATGCTTTGCAGGGTGTGTACTCGCTGGCGAAGGCGCAGCAGTCGTTCAAGTCGCTCGTCCAGATCCACGCCAAGTCGGGCTGGTACACGCCCCCGCAGGCCGACGGATAAGAGATGTCGCCCGGTGCAAGCGCACGCGCCGCACCACCACCACCACCATTGCTTATTGTTTTGTACCATAACCGCGCATTCGTTGTTTTTGTTTTGCTCTGTGGAATTACCGCTTCCCCCTACTATCGCCTCATGTTTCATACCTCTTTTCTTTCATGCCTGTCCCTTTTCATCAATGGCCTCGAAGAGTCCCTTCTCTTTCCCCTCTCCAACCTCATCTTTATCCGCTCATTATGCAGTTACTATCTTCTAAAGATTCGCTAGTTGTCTCGTCGTTTCACCCTACCTTTATTCCTTCCTTCCATCTCCTCCCTTATTATGTGTAAGAAGGTCTACTCCATTAGTTTGTAGTACCGTCCTGACCTTCCCGATATTAAGGAATTCTTAGAAATTCACCGATTCGTTACTTCCTAATCAATACCATTACCGTACTCCCTTCTCCACCTCCAATTGGTTGCCACCAGAATAATCGAATACCGTAGCCCATGCACCTGGTGACGCACCTACCGTATCCCCTTGACTTTTCGTTGAAAGACCCATCGCCCCTAAATAGATATCAGCTACTAGTTGTTATCCCTTGTTGTTTTCGAAGTATGACCCACCCATTCAATTTTCGGTAAGCCAAATCCACAGTCTATCGAGTAACGATCGCAGTTATCTATCATTTTGTCGCCTGACCTAACATCACTTCAATTATCGATTGGCAAGCCACACTTGATCATATACCGTAATCCCTCGTAGGTTTTCGATGCCACGAATGCCTTAATATCCTCCATTGTATAGCAAGACCCATCTCGGGTAGCCTCTACCAGGTCCCCCTTCTTCAGTCTAAGCACCGTATATCGACCATCATTGTTTATTGACTCGCGTCGTAAGATCAAGAAGCGTCCCTATCACTAATCGGAACTTTCTCCCCACAACTTTGTATCTTTCTACCGTATTCACACCCGTCTCGAGATGTGTTATCGATAGCTGATTTATTCTCTTCTTGGAAGTCTTCCCGCTACAAGTCTGTATGATGTTTTTGATCGTGTTAGTAGAAGGATGGTAGATGAACAATACACATGTAACGTGTTTTATCCACTCTTTCTTCCATTTGTGTTCTCCCCCATAAAGAAGCATTCATCCCCGAATTCATGCTGTGAGATAGAGATACAGAGCAAAGAAAGCGTAATGATGATGCAATATTTCGTGATGGAAGAGGGAGAGGGATAGAGAGACGAGAGGCATAGAAAGGGTAAAAAAGCGTCTCGGAGTGTGCGGGTGGACTTTGCCCTTCGTTCTAAGTTTTGTATCGTCCAATCATTTTCTCACGTATCTAAATGACTTTCTTGTTTTTAAAGTCATCCTATGATTCGTTTGAGAGCAAGATTAGAAAAATAAAGATAACAAAGTGTGAGGTGAGAGTGATGCAATAACACCAATTCGTGATTGGAAAATGTGTGCGCGTGCACGCTACCGTAGTTTCTCGCTTAGCAACTCGAGTGAGACTCGCTTGCACCGGGTTTGGAATGTTTCTGATAGTCTCGCACATGAGTTTTGTTGTTCTAATTATCGCTTTTAAATCGCTTCATTGGTCTGGCATATCATAGTACTGATTCCGCTCCGTTTCGCCCCGTTTTTAACGTGCTAAAGTACTTGATTTCTTGCAGAGTTATGAGTGCGCGTAAGCGAAAGAGCGACCAGGCGGCGGCCGACGCTGCAGCTGCAGAGGCAGCAGCTGCAGCCCAGCAAGCGACCGACGACCACTATCTGGCACTGGCCAGAGCGGGAGGAATAGCCGATGACGACTACCGAGTGAAGCGAGCAAGGAACAATGAGGCTGTCAATCGGTGAGACTGTGCTTTTTTGTTATTTGCGCTTTCGGGCATTGTTATTTATTAACTAAGAAAAACCCAAAAATGTTTGCAGAACCCGTCAAAAGAAGAAGCAGGAGGAGGTGGACACCTCAGTGAAGGTGGAAACCCTGCGAGTTGAGAACTCCGCCCTCGAGAGAAAGGTTCGCTATTTTGCAATTCGTTGCCTTTGTCGTTTCCTCGGAGTAGTCCAATCCACCTAGAAACAGGTTAACGTATTCAATTGTATTGAAATTTCATGTGTTGACGCAATCTCATGGAGAAACGGGTGCGCTAGGCCAGTATGGCAGTGCGATGGTTAGCTCAACTTCTCCAACCAAGTCATTCTAGGTGGAGAGTCTGCAGAAGGAGTTGTCGTTCCTCAAGGAGATGTTCATGGCGTACGCAAAGAAGGAGAACGGCGCCGCTCCCTCAGCCAACGGAAACGGCCCCTCCGGTTCCAGCGGGAGCGGAGACAGCAATCCATTCGCCAGTCTCCAGTAATCCACTCCCTCTGTTGATACTCCCACATCGTACCTCATTCCATTGATCTAGCCCCATATTTTCATCTAATAACCGAGAGCTCGACGGGCCTTTCCCCTTCCCGGTCGTTCCATGTATTCAACTCCCTAGACACGTAGTGTCCCCATAGAAGTTTTCCCCATCACTATCATATGTCTCGCTTTATTGTCACTCAGATATACCAATAATCAAAGCTAAAATATGTGCACCTTGACGCATTTTGGATAAAGAAAGTTTCATTAGCACTTGTAGTTGGCAGAACAAGCTGGGAGTTTAGAAATCTCGAAAGTATCGAATGGGAATCGGCTTTGAAAATTTATTGAGAGTGTTTCAGATGGGCGATCTAGCCATATCTGAAGGTGATCAGCAGAGGTGAGGAATATTTTCGTCATTCTTATGCAATAGTTTTTTTTTTGAAGAATTGCATCATCTTGTGCAATAGGAGATTCTTCACCCCTAGGAAACGACTGATATTACATCATATCATGTAATCATGTAGACTCGATGTCTGATTCCCAGTTCGGCGCGTCCAACAGACGGTGATCATCGTTCGGAAAATATGAGAATAGTGAAAAATTGAATTAGCGAAGATTTACTGTATAGCGATTGTGATGAATAAAACTGTACTTATTAAAGCCCTAGCTAAAGTCCAAATAAATCTAAATCTAAGTGATTGCAGGTTCTCGGATGTGGCTGCAGAGGCTGCGAAGACCTCTCGAGAGGCACTCGAGTGCGCACAGGAGATGGTCAAGAGACTCGCTACTATGAAGCAGAGAGAGGTACGGTAGAGAAAGAAAGGATACGGTAGAGGGAAAGGAAAGTAGTACGATAAAGAAGCAAGTGAGATGGTTTGTCATTTAGGTTTGTCTTATAAGAACAAGAGATGGGCAGAATTAGTGTTCTATCTATGGCCAATGTATCAGGAAGAAGTGAAGCCTAGATTGTGAGGGAGAACGATCATCGATCCGAGAACTACGCATATTTGATTGTTCATCCCCTCTATTGATAGGGGTTCTTAACGTGCTGATAAATATAATGCTAATAAATTTTTCTCGATCGCAGGGCATCTCTCTTCTGGAAGTGAAGGGCCGCGACATGGTGGCGTACGTGCGAGACATGGGAGTGCTCATGGCAGCCATGTCCATGGGAGAGAGCATCGAGGGAGCGGACGAAGTGGCCAGACTAGTCAAGCATCGAACGGTGCGTTGATCGACTTCCTATTGACATCGTTGTTCTCTGTAATTGGGCATGGAAAACGTGGGATAATTTGTGTTGTTTGTGAAACGAGAGTGTGAAGTTTGGCTCGTGTCTATGTGTTTTTAAAGATGAAAAATGTAAAGAGATCTTCTTTTTTGAGTAATCAAATGCGAAGAACTATTGTGAGTGAGAGGATGTGGAATTATTAATGATGATGGTGAAACGAGGACTTGACTTCTATACACAATGTGAATTTCTTATACTCGGATGGAGCGATGAACTCTCTCTCTATCCGAGTGATTGTAGATGACAGTTGGGGGCACTATTTGATTCAGAATGATTACATCTCTCCCTCTGCAGGTTCTGGAGAAGGTGCGTGGACTGGAGAAGAAGATGCAGACGCAGATCGACAAGTTGACGGCGGCCGCTGCAGGAAGGAAGACGGGCAAGGAGCAGTTGAGGGCAAAGCCGGAGGAGATGGAGGTGAGGGGAGAGGGGAGGAGAGGGGAGGGCCTAGTTGGGGCTTGTTTCACGAAGTGTAGAATATAGAGACCGCCCGCGGATTGACGAAACGGATATTGAAATGAATATCCGATTCGTTCAATCGTCTATCCTTTGTTATCCGATTGACGCTCCCCTCCCTCACTTCGGTAATCGTCCAACACCCTTACCGGTTGATTTGAGGGGAGGGGAGGGAGTGAGAGGAGAAATAAGAGAAATTCAATTAGTCTTTTGCTCAAACGGATAATCAATCGGATATTTATCCGTCTCTTCCCTCATCCGATTGACCGTTCAGTCGAATGACTGGTCAGTCGAATGATCGAGTGAGACGAATGAATCTCATTTCTCACCAATCGGAAAAGGATAAAGCGGTTTGACGGTCTCTAGTAGAATAGGTTGATGCATCGAGTGAAGGCAATAGATGCGAGTTAATTGTGTAAAAAATGCTTCGGTTTTCTATTTCATGGAGGATTGAATGATTCAATCGATTGAGAAAATGCAATATCATCGCGAGGTCTGATTCATAATCCTTCTCCACTCTCAGCTGGATTCCGACGCAGGTGGCGACGACGAGGAGGGAGAAGGAGAGGAAGAGGGAGGAAAGGTGAAGAAGTACGTCCCGCCCAAGGTCATGGCTGTGCACTACGATGGTGAGTGAAACAGCGTTCGAGAAGGTATTGGGGATGAAGCTAGGATGGAGATTAGTAAGGGGATAAGGGGGAAGGATCTCATTAAGTGGGCATACATGGAAGTATCATGAAATGAAGTGTTTGGAAAACGCATCTGTTGTTGCCTCTATCGAATCACCAACTCTATTGGAAATTGAGGCACGAACGGTGAAATGAGTAAAATTAAAATGTAATAAATAAAAATATAATAATTGGCAGAGCACGAGGACGCGCGTGAGGAGAAGCAGAAGGCGATGTGGAGGAGGAAGGCCGCCCAGTCATCTCTCGTACAGGAGTTGAAGGCACAGTACAGTGAGGCACCCGAGGAGATCACGGTATGTGAAGGGAGAACGGTCTCGAGATTAGAATGAGAGGGGCTAGGATAAGGGGGAAGAATCTCATGAAGAGGTATAGGAATGAGGAGCCTGACTGAGCACTAGTTGAAGGCATAGTGCCCCTAGGAGATCACGGTTAGTGGATTGGGAGGGGTAGAAAGAGGAAGCATTGGCTAGCTGTCTAGTTGTTCTGATATCATGCAGCAGTGAGACCCGAGTGTGAGAGGTTAGGCGATGAGTTTGAGAAGGATCAGTGAGGACCATAGCTGTAATATTATAATGCGGTCGTGTGAATCGAATGTGAGAGGTTTGGTATTATGTTCCTTCTTTCTCTGTTATTTATACCACTCATGCGTTGACACGGATAGAGTTATCCATTATCTTTATGCCGAAATCTTCGCACTGGTTCTGGGCGGGTCAACTCTATCAGTCGACTAGACGGCCATCAAAGATTCGTTGTTCTGTCCCGCTCTCTTGCCCGACGGAGGAGCGGGCGCCGGCGCAGCTGCCGCTCCTGCAGCCGATACCTGAACAGAGAGACTGTCAGATACGGTAGGGGTACTGTAGTGGGCATACGGTAGCTGCAATTCAATCAATGATTTTATCGCAACACTAGTTACTGTTGAGGAGGTAAGTATCGATTACACGACCTTGAAGGGTACGGTATGCTTCTCCTGCTGATCGACGGGCATCGTCTTGAAGACTGCAGTCGGGTCCTGAGATGATTTGGGAGGTTACGGTAGTCCAATCGATAGGCTTGGGATACTGTACCTTATCGCCGTCTTTGCACTTGGCCAGCATGATGACCACCTTGTCCTCCTTGACCTTCTCGTCGAGACGAGTGATCTGAGGGGATTATCTATTGATCGAGGAGGAGAGTCTACCGTATACCTTGATCTCGATGGTCTTTCCTGCGTCGACAAAGGTGAAGACGGGATCGATACGGTAGAGGGCGATGTCTGAGCACTTCATCTTGACGGCCTTTCGCTCTCCCGAATTGTTCGTGATCTGACGAGTACGGTAGATTATAGATTAATGGGGGATACCGTATACCTTGATCTTCTTCTCGCCCTTTGCCTTCTCCCATTTCATCTCTGTCGGATCGATCGTCGCTGGTTTGTCCTCTGATAATTGATCTTTGATCTTTAGCTCCTCCCCCCAAACTGACCAGTTTTCTTGTCATCCTTTTTCTCCTCTTCCTTCTTCTCTTCCTTCTTGTCCTCTTTCTCGTCCTTCTTATCATCTTCTTTCTTATCGTCCTCTTTCTTCTCTTCTTCTTTCTCCTGAAATGGATCGATATACCGTAGTCTATTCGATTGTACCGTACCTTCTCCTTCTCTTTCTCCTCTTTCTTGTCATCGTCCTTCTTCTCTTCTTTCTTGTCATCTTTCTTCTCTTCCTTCTCCTCCTTCTTTTCTTCCTTCTTATCTTCCTTCTTATCCTCATCCTTCTTTTCTTCTTTCTCCTCCTCTTTCTGAAATTGGAACGTTTTCTTTCAACCCCGGTCCATTTGACCTACCTTTTCCTCTTTCTTTTCTTCTTCTTTCTTTTCTTCCTTCTTCTTATCCTTCTTGCTCTCTTTCTTGCTTTCTTTCTTACTCTTCTGACTCTTTTTCATACTTTTCTCCCGTTTGCTCTTTGAACTCTTTTTCTTCTTTTCTTCCTTCTTTTCCTCCTTCTTGTCGTCTTCCTCTTTCTGGAATGAAATCAGATTACGATACTCCTCTACCGTACTCTTACCTTCTCCTCTTTCTTCTCTTCTTCCTCCTTTATTTTGATATCTTCTTTCTTCCATGCCATATCATTCTTTTTCTCCTCCTTCTTCTCATCCTCATCCTTCTTTTCCTCTTTCTTGTCTTCCTTCTTATCATCATCCTTCTTCTCTTCCTTTTCGTCCTTCTTCTCGTCATCTTTCTGAAGAGGGATACGGTAGATTACTGTAGATTGATCGCTACCGTACCTTATCCTCCTTCTTCTCATCATCTTTCTTTTCGTCGTCCTTCTTATCTTCCTTCTTTTCCTCGTCCTTCTTCTCATCTTTTTCCTCTTTCTTATCTTCCTTCTTCTGAAAATAGATCAGTTCATGATTGTTCCACATCTACCGTATACCTCTTTCACAGATTTTCTCTCCGATTTCTTCTTGGCATCTTTGTCGTCCTTGGGTGTCTCTGAATAGGGTATGGATCATAGTTGGTTACCATAACTGTTCTGTAGTTCTCTACCGTAACCCTCTACCGTACCAGCGGGAGTTCCGGCCTCCTTCTTGGATCCGGGAGTTCCAGTTCCGGGTGTTCCGGCAGCGCCTGGAGTGCCGGCCTCCTTCTTCGATCCTGCAGCTGCAGCCCCTGCGGCTGGCGGCTTCGAAGGAGCGGGCTGCAACGAGATCGATCGATACCGTAGCCTTGGGAGATTGATCGATACCGTATCGATCTGGTAGATCACAGATCGTGCTACTGTAAGCGCTCACCTTAGCCTTGACCTTCTTGCATTGGACGAGAAGTGTGGCGAAGAGTAGAGAGTGGAAGAGGAGGACGAAGAGGGGAATGAGCATTGAGGAAGAGGAAAAGGGAGAGCGACCAAGGGGGAGGAGGGAGGATGTGGGGAATGAGGGGAGAAGAAGAGGAGAAGTGAGAAGGGCAATGGTCATTGTGAGAGCGCGAAATTATGCAGATCGGTTTTGTGTGAGCGTATTCTTGTTTTTGATTGATTTCGCATTGCAAAAAATTTGCTACCACGAAATTCTGTGTCTATAATTGCTCATCTCTCTGTTTGCAGGAGCATCGTAATCAGCTTGATGTGATAGGAAGTGCTGGGTTTCCCGAACTCTTTGAATTTGGCAATTGTTAGGGATATTTGATTTGAACAACTCCGTCCAGGGACAAATCAAGTATATTCTCCTGGAGGATCTTCTAGCCATTATCAGCCAGTGTGGTGTGACTACAACAATCTTAACTTTTCTACTTGCAGGAGCATCGCAATCAGCGTCGACGCGAGCAGGACGAAGAGAGGACGAAGTATGAGGAAGAGTACTTCATTAGGACCAAGTTGAGCAAGAAGGTGAGAAGAATTAGATTCGTTTCCTGGGTTTTAGAGCTTCCAAATTGGTCACAAACTTTGCGTTTCACTTGCTGCACATAGTTAGAGTATTGTGTTGCTATCCAATGTCACGTCTTTTGTGTCTCGCATAATACCAATATCCCTCCAATAAAAAGATAGCCGTAAAGGAACCGGGGAGGTTCACATTGTAATGGGTCTTCGCTGTTTGTTATACATTTATTGACTAGGAAACCAAATGTCTCATTTCTCACTTACTCGGACTTTGGATTTAATTGGCTACACATAATCAGTTCTAGTCACTTGCTCGATTACAATACCAATCTCTCTCTCCCTCTCTCAGGAAGTGTCAGCTCGCCGTCGTGAGGACAGGGAGAACGCCCTCGATAGTCTGCTCAAGTTCGGAGATTATATGGCCGGAGATGAACAAGAGATCTGGAAGAGGGAGAAAATCGCCCTGGTCAGTGCAATTTCTATTATATATATATATATATTTATGCGTGTTCACATGGGGAAACGCGGGTACAAATAGAAAATTATGTAGAATAAAGCGTGCAGTTTTTTATTGCAGTTTATAACTGGTGTTATGAAGTACTTCTTTCTACCGTTTTGCAAAATAGGCGTGATTTTGTGAATTTCAAACTCTACTAGGCGATTCTAGCATCTAGGAGATTATATATATATATATATTTATGCGTGTTCACATGGGGAAACGCGGGTACAAATAGAAAATTATGTAGAATAAAGCGTGCAGTTTTTTATTGCAGTTTATAACTGGTGTTATGAAGTACTTCTTTCTACCGTTTTGCAAAATGACTGATCCTAGTGCGATTGGTTTATGACAGTGCGAAATATATTGGCTTCCATATTTAGAGTATCATGTGAAATAATCACTCTTTGCAGGAAGGAGGAGGGAAGGACAAGAAGGGAGGAAAGAGGAAAGGACGAGGAGGAGGACCAAGTGCGAAGAAGGCAAGAGGAGGAGGAGGAGGGGGAAGGGGAGGAGGAAGAGGAGGAGGGAGGGGTGGAAGAGGTGGTGGAGGAGGCAGAGGAGGAAGAGGAAGGAGTACGGTAAGTCGTATCGATTGAGGATTACTGTAATCAATCGAATTGCAGAGCAGAGGACGACGCTGATCTATCCGGGCTGCCAATTATTGATTTCTGTTTTGTTGTTATTCCCCAATTGTTACGTTTATCGATTGCATTGTTGCTGTTACAAAGATACGCTGATAAAATGGTTGATGATAATGAGAGAAGCATGAATGTAGTACAGTGTTTGCGTCACGAAGACATTATCTATGGATGAATTGGAAAGACGATTATCGAGTACCTTTGAATCTACAGTATGCCGTGCGGTCGTCGCGAGGTCGACCTGTGCACCATGATCCTCGAGGATCACTTCGGGGCTACGGTAAGTGGCGAAGTAATCGATTGGTCGTCGCATCTCGATCGATCAGTCTACAGTACCCTCCCTCACAGGTGGCGCGAGTGGGACAGATGTGTCTGAGAGAGAAGCTCACGCTCGGAGCAGTGATCGTGGCCATGCAGAGAGTGAAGGGAGGAGAGGAGAAGATACCGCCCAAGAAGGTACGGTAGGAAGGAAGGATCGAGAACTGACGGGACACCGCACCACCCGTTTCGTCGACTATACCTGAAACCAATCGCAAGCGAACTCCATTAAAGATCTCGCGGACCTGGTTTCAGACTGTTTTCTTATCTTAGTGTTAATCAGAGAGTGATCTGCAGGTTCGTCGTGCACTGGCAGTGCTGGAGCAGCACAATCTGGTTCGGATCGGACTGGATTCCGCCTATCGAGCCACCTACGAGACGGATCCAGAGGCCGTCCAGAATATGATGACGTGAGGGGATTCTCAGCTTATTACAAAACAAGTTCGAAATATGGTGCAATGGTGAGAATCGATATGGTGGCTAAAATGTTGAAGAAATTATGGAAATGTTTTCAGTTTCCCTCGTGCGTGTCTGACTGCGAAGAAGCTGTACGGGAGTGCGGCTGAGGCGATCTGCGAGGAATTGGCAAGCAAGGTAGGAGGAGAAACGGTGTTTACACGACAAAATGCCGACACTAACTACTTGAACTGTCCTTTATTTAAATGTGTTTGCATAAATCCAAATAACATCGATTGTAGGGTCGTCTATCGTGCTCGGAGACGATCAGACGGGCGAGGGAGCGATTGGAAT
The DNA here is from genome assembly GCA_900490845.1 of Pristionchus japonicus. Classification (NCBI taxonomy): domain Eukaryota; kingdom Metazoa; phylum Nematoda; class Chromadorea; order Rhabditida; family Neodiplogasteridae; genus Pristionchus; species Pristionchus japonicus. The sequence goes on from LS518116.1 coordinate 132,290, forward strand.
TGCCTGCGGCGGAGATGAAACAGAAGGTGAGAATCTTGGTTTGGTAAGATGGGAGTGGGCAGGTTTCAGCCGCGCTTGACCTTGATGGGTGAACCCGGTAGTTTGTGTGCATTTTTTAAAGAGGATGCTATTCGTGTTTGCCCTAGACCCGAGGGTTCGAGTTGTACCTGGTGTTGATCTTCCCGTGTTGGTTTTGATTTTTGATTATTATCTCGCATGACATTAGCCAAACAAAAAAGCTTGATAGAGATACTACCCTGCATAACTTCCACCAGCTTCTCCGCCCATTGCAGTTCTCGTGGCTGGCCGAGTCTCAGTTCCTCGTCCGGTGTGCGCCCGTGGAGTCGAAACTGAGAGGAACGCCCGTCTATGCCTCACTCTGGGAGAAGTGAGTGAAG
>LS518116.1:147086-162217 GCA_900490845.1 Pristionchus japonicus
TGCGAAAGGCTCGTGAGGCTGAGAGCTATTCGAAAAAGTTGCGATGGAGCCACGAAGTGGCGGAATCGCAACTTTTTCGAATCGCTCTCAGCCTCACGAGCCTTTTGCAAGGGAGGATGCAGGCTTGCAATTCAAGCGAATCTATGATAACCATAACACACTCCTCGGCGTACAACGTAGCAACCGTAGGTTGCTAGTTATATTTATAGAACTTTTTAAAATGTTTATTTATTTAGATGATAGTAAGCATAGCGAGAGGTAGAGACGATACATTACCCCCACCAGTTTACCCAACTGTTTCATATGACCTATGGTGCGCACAATCAACAGGCACTTTTATTCCTGGGGGCAAAGATGTTGATGATAAAAGGGGAGATTGACGACGTATCACCCAGCCGGTCCACCCATCTGCTTCATATGAACTATGTGGCACGCAATTAGCAGGAGCTGTACGAATTCACCAACCATGAGACCAAACTTTCTGATAGGTGGCAAACGACCGCGCACGCCAAACCACCATTCAATTCCTCTTCTCACTCACATTATCACTCTTCTCGTCCCTCTCCTTCTCTCCTGGCTGCACTTCCATTCCTGGTGCGTACGCAGTCACTTCGCCCTCGATACTCTCGCGAGGCAGCAGTCGGAATATCGACTGAAACGATATTAATTAATTAAATGATTAACTAAAATCAATAAAAGTAGTATTAAACTGACCCTCAACTTCTTGTCCATCATCGTCTGCAACTCCTTTCGACTGCTCACGCCCACTTTCGCAAAGACGCCATCCTGCAATGGAATCATGATCAACATTGCCAGCCCGGGATATATTCAACTGCTCATGAAACCCCACCCCACCCACCTTGAACTCTGGCCGCGGGCTGACATCGAGAATTTGGGAGAGGGCGGAGCAAATCTGAAATTAGCAATCATTTAAAATCAAGAGCAACAATGATCGAGCCACAACAACTGCGCAAGTGCACTCGTAATACAGTTCCAGATCAATCAATCTCGTTGTTGTGTCCTCTTTCCCTTTCTCTCTTCTTGATAAGAATCGTCCGCTAGTTAGAGGGCAGCGCAACAATACTAGAGTGTGTACTTGTTTGAGAGGACGCCGACTAACAAGCAGTGACTAAATGAGCAACCAACCACATTTATGGCACACGTGTCACCACTTTCACAGTTCTACGCTTCCTTTTCACCATTAAAAAAAAACTATTTACCTCTTCCACTAGCTCCTCATTCGTTTTCGGCTTGATCTCTTCTTTCTCTTTCTTCTTCTTTTCCATAAGAGATAGACCTTAGCCCTGCAACCATCTCCATCTACTGATCTGGCATACAAATCTCGATACTCAAAAGGCCTCAAACCTGAGCTAACCATCCGACGATGATATTAGCAAACACTTTATAACTTCGGTTAATTACAGAAACGGCGGTTAATTAAAGGATGGTGTCAACAACAGGGAAAGAAGCGAGATCATGTGAAATACATTTCAATTCAGAACTCAGAGATCAAAGGTCAAACTCCAAACTACATCTCCTCATCCTCATCTTCGTCGTCCTTCGACTTCTTTCTCGGTTGTCCCTGAGCGGAACCCTCACTGCGACGGGGGTGCTGCAATCCGACCAATGAAGTGGCTTTTTAGTGCAATCCAGAAACCCTAACTTCCCCTCCTAGCATACTCTAAACAAAGCAGGCCAACCTAGCCCCTTCTCCGCACCTTTCTCGCGCTGGGAGCCTTGTTCGCGAACACTTCATCATCCTCATCCGCCTCTCCATCCCTCGCCGTGTTCACTCCTCCCGCCTCTCCCTCCGAATCAGACTCCATCGCTGCTGCAAACATAATTCAAGCACCACGTAGTATACATGATATGGAACCCCAGCCCAACAACTGAACACCTCCACTTGAACGATGTCATGGACCAGCAAGTGAACCTCCCCTCTCACCTCTCCTATTCGCCTTCCTTCCTCTCGTCGACTTCCTCGGTGTATCATCCTCATCGACCTCCATTGCCGTACTCCCTCTTCCCGTCTCCTCATCCGATTTCGGCTCCGATGTCGCTGCAATCTCATTATTTGATAGGAAAAACTCCATGACGTTACAATCAGCTACTCCTCATCCATCCCCTCCTCACCTCTCCTATTCGCTTTTCTTCCTCTACCTGCTCCTCTCACTGCCTCCTCTTCCTCCATATCCATCGCTCCTCCCGCCTCTCCCTCCGAGTCCGAATCCATCGTTGCTGCAATTCCATATGTTAATCAACAGCCAAAGAAATTTAAATCAGACTAGTCAATCCCTCTCACCTCTCTTATTCGCCTTCTTTCCTCTTCCCGTCTTTCTTGACGTACTCGGGTCGGATTCGGTCGAATGACGGGAGCCTCTCTGCAAATAAGCCATTTAGGGATCACGAGCGGCCGGATTTCGCCCTTCACCGTACCCGATCTGGCCGCCCGTTCGGATTCGTTCTCGATTCCTCCACCTGTCTGATAATCTCTTCCATCTCGTCCTGGAAATATCGAAATAGTAATATTTTTAAAAGTAATTCTCAAGACTAGATCACACTGGCTACAATCCATTTACTCTAAACATGACAGTGCAACCCAATCCTTCCTGGGACACTCTCTCACCAATATACACAGTTATAATCCAACCGCTGAATCCCTTCCAATCGGGGTTACATCTCACCTTCTTGATCATGTTCTTGCACGCCGTGTTCGGGCAGCGCACCTTCTCCGCATTCTTTGCGTTGTTCGCGAAACTGCAATCACATTTCTTCATTAACGTAAACAAGTTAGATCAGTCTGACCATCTGCTCCCCTCCGGTTTCAGAGATTGGTCTAACGACGAAAAACGTCTGATCAACAACAATGTCAGAAATCGAAACTATGAAGTCGCATTCTTCCACTTTTTTTAGCGCAAACATCTAAGCGCAGCGATCAATAACAGTTTCCCTCTCCCTCCCTCCCCCCTTCACTCACTTCTTCCAGCACGATACGTGCATGAGACACTCGCACTTGTCGCACGACAGCATCGACGCTTTGCTGCAATGAGAACAATGGTCTACCATAATCAATCGATAATCCCTTCCGCCCTTCGATCTCCTAGCTCAATACCCCTCTTCCATCCTCACCGGATGGTGACGTTGGCGCAGAGGAAGCAGGTGGCACAATGAAATCTGGATCGGAGGATCGGGCCGAGTTCAGTGAGCGCCCGAGTCGACAGCGTCAGCATGTCGCCTGCCTGGAATCAGGGTATTATGGATCGTTTGAAACCTGAACCATCCATCTACTTCTCATAAAAAAGAAGATAGCAAAGCATGTGGAATTTCGATCGTGTGAATCGTGCCATTTGGATCAAGGTTTCAGAATTCGATTATACCTCTTGACGGATCCAGTCCTCCTTGAAGAGTTGGTCGATCAGCTGCTGTGCCTTCTCCATCTTCATCGGCACGGGCAACTCACGGGCCGACTGAGGGATTATCGATCGATTTTGAGGAAGATTTCCTTGGCTGACCTACCCTGAGTGCATCATCTGTGGGCATGTACCCGTCGTTGTCTGGTTTTAGCATAGTTTCCAACCACGAAACCACCAGGAACAACTCGTTTTGGTTGCTGAAAGGGGTGGAGATTACTGCTTGCAACAATTAACCACAAGTAAATTGTAATCAACAGAACAGGGACAACGAACTCGAATGAAGAGGCGCCAGCCATAGCTGGACTGTAGTGTCTCTCGGACACGAGTACAATCATCTTCTTGTTCTTCGCCTCATCGTGCGCTTTCATCAGTCGCAATCCGATCTGAATTGTCAAGAATTAAATTGACTGTTTACAAATAATTATTAAAACATGACAATGCATCCAGGAGCTGGCTTACATGCTGCGCTTTGGTGTTCATCGTTTCCAATAGCTTCTTCTTTAATTCCTCAACCGATTCCGGAGTAACTCCATTCAGATTGAGCTGGTTGCTATCGTAGTCAATTTCTAAACGATAGTTCGGCGTTCAATCTATTTTCGAATAATCACCAACCATCGAGGTAGTGCAAGGTGGCGTAGCAACGGACGAAATGCGCACAGAAGGCTCGTTCCTGAATGACATTTTGGTTGAATAAAGCATTTCAATCAATAGCCAACCGACAACGATCCCCGGTCGATGAGGATCTTGAGTAGCCCTCGATGGGCGTCGTCATACGTGCCACTTGCTTGCACAATCTTGGCAAAGTCAAATTTGTCGCCAGCAGTTCCCATTGGCCTGAAATACAAAGATAACGGGCGCATGGGATCGAGATGAAGTGAGAGATGACAATAACAAGGCAAAACAAGGCCAAAACAAGGCTAAAAGAGGCCATTTTCGAAGTCCAACGTGAGCTTTTTGAAACAAACAACTTTTGATCGATGTCAGGCATCAGGGCTTTTCTATTTGAGAATTGCTCATAAACACTGTATTTTACTGTATTGACAGCAAAGTCTTAAATAGTGAAACACATATCACACTGTTATTTCGACTTTTAACTGTTTTATATTCTATTGCTCACAACGAGCTTAAGTATATCAAGTCACGAAGTAGTTGAAAAAACGATAAATCGAATTTTAAAACAAATTTAAATATTAAAACGTTCCGTTCATACTCGCGCCGTTACGAATGTCGCTTGCACGCTTTCTTCACGCTCACGCAGACCTTTTCTCATTTTCTCAAGTTTTCTCTTTTTGTTGCCGAGTTCGCGTCGTATTCAATTCTTTCCTTTCCAGAACGTACCCCTATATTTTCCGTAATGATTGCCGACGAGGTCCCTGACTATGGAGACGCCGACAAGTGAGTTCTGGCTCGATTTTTCTCGATCAAGTGGTCACGATCGCTAGAGAAAGAACCTCTTGTTTCTCTACTCGTCTTGGTTCTTTCTAACAACGAATATTGATCAGGTACATCAATGACCCCGGTGTCGAACAGTTCTGGGCGATCAAGGCCTACATGCAAGCCAACGTCCACATGAACCTCATCATGACGTATGTTTCAAATTCTTATAGTCTTCCTTTAGCTTTGAACACACAACTATTCGTTTTGCATATGAACCAATTATCGTTGTCTCAGTTCCAGCGTTACTCCAAGTGGTCTCCGGTTAAACCCTCGTCAGGACGATATTATCGCCTCTTTCCGCAAGCACTTCCCTACTCTCAATGTCGAGAAGGCTAGAAATTTTTTTATTTGAAATATACATTAGTGGTATTTTATCAATTTATCCAACGATGATGGATTTAGGTCACCGAGGTCGAGCTCAAGGGCGACACGAAGGCTGTCTGGCGGGAATTCTGCGAAGAGTTCAAGGTAATTCAAACGTTTATTCGGTTTTAAAAATTATATATTTATTGAGTTTGTACTTAACTTATCAAGATATTACCTTCTGATTCAGGACATGGAGGACTACAACATGGGTACTCTGCTCCGACAGGATTGCACCAAGTGCTACTCTCAAGAGAATACGATCATCGTCCCCAAGGTACTTGTTGGTCTCTTCTTTCATTTACAGCACACTTTCTTATTGTTTTTATTCTTCTAGCAATCGGAAAATATTTGAGATTTTCTGAACCTAGTCGTGTGAAGAAACGAAAACTCTCCAATATTCAGATGATCTATCTCGCAATCGAGATCGCCCGTAACATCGAGGGAATCAACGACAGGAGTAAGGAAGCGTACACGAAGGATCACAAGGAGGAGGAGGCTAAGGAGGTACATAGATATCCTTTGAAACTGTAGTTATCAAGCTCGAAATATTATTGTTTCACTGATGATACTTATTCCAGGCTGCTGCTGCTCAATAGTTGCTCTTCAAAGGAGAACCCCCGTTTCTACATTTCAGAGATTGTCAACAGTATGAATCCCTTCAATTATTCTTTTTCTTGTTCCCCGTTATTTTAAAACGTTTTCTTTTTAATCTTTGTTTTGATGTCGTTTTCTAGATCTGCCCAGTTACTTTCCTTTCTGATTCTAGAACGATATCGTTGTTACCCTTTTCTCTGCCCAGGATTCCCGTTGTTTGAACCTCCGATGACCTACATTTCAATTTTTTGTTCACCTCGTTTTGTGTTCCGAAAAGATAAAATATTTTTTAAAACTTGTTTCGTTCATCGCACAGTAGTAAAAATCAGTTGTTTGGCTGGAACAGTATCTAGTTGGAGTGTTCTTGAGATAAATGAGAAAAAGTAAGTGAATAGAATGGCGTTCACATTCGGTGCGGCCCAGCCGGCTGCAACTACTGCAGCTCCTCTCTTTGGATCTGCAGCACCTGCAGCAACGACGACCTCCCTCTTTGGGGCTGCACCTGGTAGGTAAAGTGGAGCCTGGTAAAGTTTCGAAATCGCCCTCGCAAGGAAAGAACGGACTCGCACGGGCTCTCTTCCCCTCCCAGGCTACTACACTCTTGCAGCCACAACAGCAGCTCCTCTCTTTGGCGCGACAACCTCAGCAGCAACAACAGCCCCGCTCTTCGGTGCTTCAGGTAATCTATGAGCTGCGAGACCCATCCAAGTAAACAAGACGAGGTCGCGCGCGTGTTATTTTGCATGTCTAGCTTGCCGCTCCCAGGCCAATCGATGGTGAGAGAGAGGGGTAGATCAAAGAGCCCCGCACCCCTTCCCTTCCCCATTCTTCCCCAGTCTCGTCCTCTTGTTCATCAGCCATGTTTCGGCAAAAGCGCTCTAACACCCTCTTCTCGCTACAGATTCCAGGTTTTGTTTTTATATTGATGCAAATCGAGTATGCATTGTTAGTCTCATGCCATCGATTTTGACCAGGGGAAGAAACTCTAAACGGCCGGGCAGCGAAATTTTAAATAAATTTATTGTCTATCAGCGACAACGGCGCCCTCACAGCCACTCTTCGGCTCGCCAGCGCCCGTCCCCGCGACTGGAGGAGGACTGTTCGGAACCAATGGTGAGTAGAGAGAGGAAGAGTTTATTTTTGGGGTGAAAATTGTTGGGTACTAGAGACATTCAACATGCAATTGTAAAATCGGGCCTAATGAGTATTTCATACGAGTTGTGAAGCAGGGAAACGCGTGGCATAGTTAATCACGCTACTTACCTCCAACGAGAGCCTTGTCAACTACCCTTTCTAAATTTTATCTGTTATTGATGTCTCGTTTTTTGCGAAGGAGAGATAATAAGAGCGAGGAAACGGAGTTAGACTGTTCTCGGCCACTAATAGTCTGGCATCTTCCCTAGTACCAACCACTCGCCATAACTGAAATCCCTCCATTGCAGTGACGACGACATCTGCAGCAGCTGCGCCCCTCTTCGGTGCTCCCGCAGCAAGCACTGCCAGCACCGGCCTGTTCGGAACCGCTCGTGAGTGCAGCCGATCGGCTTATTGTTAGAGGGGATGATGGATTGGTTGGAACAAGTAGTAAATAGTTAGTGTAAGAAATAGAACAGAGAAAGAACTGATCATGTTAGCGCCGAGGTAATTAACATAAGCTCGTGAAACGCCAAATAAACGTGTAACATCGCTGTGAGTGGGTACAGGGAGAAAATTTAGGTAATGCGCGAATTGGTTGAAGCACGATCAGCAAATGGTTTGTGTAAAAAATAGACTCGAAGTGACATTACTCAGGTTTGTCCGAGCTGACTATGATACGCTCTCGAAACACCAGAACATCATGTGTCGCGAATTGCTTTGTGAGCAAGTGGTCTGAATTGAATAATGCGTGTCTTATCCCTCGCAAGTCGAGATATGGACTGACCTCGATAGTGTAATTAATAATTACAATGAAAATAATCATTATTCAACTTAATTGTTCTCTCTTGCAGCCTCGACGAGTGCAGCTCCATCTCTCTTCGGCGCTTCCTCGACTCTGGGCGGCGCCCCCAAGACACTCTTCGGTGCGGCTCCCGCAACCACTGCTACCACCGGAGGACTGTTCGGATCACCCGGTGAGCGGAGCTTATTCAGATTTAAAGGGGCGAAGCCTATCACTCATTGTCCTTGTCAGGGGAGCGCTGACTTTATGCACGGTAAATTAGGTTTGCTTGGTTCGTTTGTATTATGGGTGTGGAGCAAGGTCCAAGTTTCTCTAGTTGCTGGTTTCCAAGTTGTCGCCAGACCTGCTGGTAGGTTCAAAAGCGTCGATGCTGCTAGAGTCGTTTGACCATTCTTTCGAAGTTTCCAACCAATCACCAACCCCTCCTCGATTGCAGCGACCTCTGCAGCCGGGACGACGTCTCTCTTCGGCGCGCCCTCGACTGCAGCACCTGCTAGCATCGGACTGGGCGGAGCTGCAACAACTGCCACCACCATTGGAGGTGCGGATGGGGTTGTCGGGTTGGATGGGGAGTTGGTTGCTTATTGCTGATGCGTGCTGTGACCTGGATAAGATGCTTACGTGAAACGGGAACTCTAAATTTCGAATTAGGTTTCTCGAGACTCGACGATGCTTGTAGATTCCAAAAAGGGAGCGTCAGAGGTCGATCGGACTGTAAGGATAATTCTTGACATTGCAGGCCTCTCTGGGATGGGCGGCGGATTGGGAGCGGGCGGTAGCGATGTGAAGCAGGAAGCACAGGTAATGAATGATGAGGGGACGAGGAGAGGAGGATCCGAGGGAGCTCAGAAAATGTTGAATATGGGGAATGCTGTGGTATAATGAGAAGTAGTGAAACACGTAGTGCGCTTGTGCGCGTCCCTGTCCACTCTTACGGCCAAATAAATTAAAATTCACATCTCACAGGTGGTAGTGCTGATTGGCGTTTTTTTTTTGTTATGGAAGGATTATGGCAGAAATTGTTTAGTACGGTTGGGATTGAATTTAGAAGAGCATTAAAACAGTGTTCTGACTGTATTCGAAATTTTCAGTAATAGCTAGAATTGAAAAGGATAATTAGTCCTATGCAATTTCACTATTTTATCACAACTCTATGGGCCTTCCATCCCACTGGTTGAAAGGATGGGAAAACCATTTATATAATTGAGATGGGGTCAGGATCAGTTGCACTGCGCATCTCTCCCATATGATCACTGGCTAAAACACTGATCTCATCAGGTGGAGAATCCGAAAGAGGGCAAGGTGGAGCAGCCCCAGCTGGATCTACTCGCTGCCATCAGGTGGGAATGGAAGGGATGATGAGGGTCGAGGGTGATAGGGATGAGCTCGGACTCGGATTTGCCTATTTGTGCTTGTGTATTGGTACAAATAGGTGTATTGTTACAAATAAAATGTATTGTTACAAATAGTAAAAAGACCTGCGTTTTTTATATGTATTATTAAAATTTTAATAATGGTTATTAAATTTTGCGGAACGGAACTAGCGGAGAACAAGAAGTACGCGGACGAGTTTGCGTGCAAATCGAGCGATGAATGTCTGAAGATCGAGGATAGAGTGAGACAGGTACGAGGGTAGGGGAGGAGAGGAGATGAGAGAGAGAGAGAGGAGGAGGAGGAAGGGTGGGGAGTAGGTTGGACCAAGTGGATGTGTGCTGCAATGGGAGAATATCCACTGGTTCTAGTCGATTCATTTAATTTCATCTGCTGAAAGAGTGTTTGAAACTAACCTGGTGTATATGTGCTGCACCAGTGGGATAACCTTGCTGGCTGATCTACCCAACTAATTATTTCTTCTATGAGTGTATTCAACAATCTCATCTCTCTCATCGTCAGCTGGAACGACGTATCTCGGGCATCTCGGTCAACAGTGCTTCCCTCTCTGCGAATGAGGAGAAACTGCGATCGAGGACTGCGAGGGACCTCAGACTGGCACAGGTGAGGAAGGCAGTTGGGCTCTTATCTGCTTGTTGGCCCAACGACACAAATCGTAGAACAATGAAACAATGGGTTGCAAAAATGAAGCATAAAGTATAGAAGTTCCGAGGATGGATAGTTTCTTATACTATGAGCGGGTTTCTATACGCTCTGATGATTGACAATGTGATTTGGTGAAGTATTGCTGTTCATTATCGCTTGTAAAATTGATCACAAATTGAACAAATGCGGGGGCACATTGTCACCTAGGCAGCGAAGCGCGGCAAATAAATTCTGGGAATGAATAAAGTAATAAAAACATGCGAATTGTCAGGTGGCGACGATGATCCAAGACAACGCGGCGAAGAATATCTACACGAATAGCAACCAGGGCAGACTGTGAGTGGATGGAGTTGTTTACAAGGGGTAGGGAAGGGGTTGGTAGATTTCATGGCGTCGGTAAAGTATAAAAAAAAACGATTTTTCTAGCCATTCACTCCTGCTATCGTTTAGTCATGGAGTTTCAGTCTCAAGTAGTTGCAGTGAAACGCGGGATAGATCTGTCGATTCAATCCCACCCTCTGCAGATACATGATCCAGCTGATCCGCGAGTACAACGACCAACTGGAGCAGTACTACCAGACGATCGAGGAGTTGCAGCAGAAGGTGCTGCAGATGCAGAATGGAACGGTATGGAGGGGGAGTACGGTAGTGATACGGTACCACAATCGATCCGATTTCAGTCTGCGATCAGCGAGAAGGACATCTCCGACCATCTCGGGAGGTTCGACCAGATCTTCTCTGCGGTGGCCGTGCAGATTGTGCAGACCACGGACAAGATCAGTGTGAGTTGTGGGGGGAGAAGGTAGAGAGAGAGACATTGGTTAGTCATTGCTCTCTGGGTTCTAAATAATAGTGATGTTGAAACTGGAGATCAGTGTGAGGATCAGAGTTAAACGAGGAGCAGATAGAGAGAGATTGAATTGGGTAGACTTGTTAATGTAATAGGGTGCGGGTGAAACAAGAACATATCTGGCACAAATGAACGAAAGCACATTTCAATATCTTTCATTACAGGATCTGAAGGAAATATTCAACGAGGAGCATCCGGGAGTGTTGGCGAGAGAGGCTTCCTATAGGTCGGTTATATTAATTTGTTTATTAATTACTTATCGACCGAGGCGCTACGAGATGGAAATTTATATTAGGAAGATGGAATTAGTTTGTTAGTGATAGAAGATCTAATATTGCATTCAGAACGAGCGTAATTCCTCGAATTGATGAAACGCTTTGCGCGCTTCATTCGTATTGCATGTGAAACTTCGGTCTTTCACTCCGATTTTGTATTTTATTTTCCTGTTCTGACATACGATTGAGAACCTCATTTGTATTGCCACATTTCGCCTTGAAACCGCTAAACTAATATTCATACAATCTAATCATTCGACTGTCGGGCTCTTCTTGGTCTTTTCTCCATGATACTCTCATAGAGTGTTTCCTTCCTGAATATTCTCAAGTAATTCCACCTATTGCAGCAGTTTGCACCCCTCGTCCTCCTCTGGCCCCGCCTACTCTGCAGCTGCGTCTGCTGCAGCGAATGCGCGTCGTCTGGCGGGAGAACCCGCCCTTCCCTCGCAGGCCACCGCCCTCCAGATCGGACAGTACTTCAGACAGGCCGGTACGGTGGGGGTGAAGGGGGTACGGTAGAGATACGGCAACAATGATTCCCAATTGCAGCTCCTCAACCGGCAGCGACGGGCGGCCTCTTCGGATCGACGGGAGCGACTGGTGGAGGTGAGGTTGCAGAGGAAGGGGAAGAGGGGGAGAAACGAGAAACCTGTGATTCTGGAGAAGAAAGTAAATGTATGAATAATAAAGGTTGTATTGTAATCAGAAACAGTAGACTAGATGAGGGAAATGCTAAAAGTAAAGATGAAAAATTGCAAAACTGTTTGGTTGGACTAGTGGAGGTGAGGTTGCAGGGGAAGGAGAAGAGGGGGCTGCTGATTGAATGATGATCGAGACAATTGAGGAGGATGAAAAAGTCTTAATTTATCAAGGGCCTCTCTCTGCAGGTCTGTTCGGCGCGTCGACTGCAGCGAAGCCGTTCTCGTTCGCGACCCCTGCTGCTGCTCCGACCGGCACGACCGGTGAGTGAGGGAGTTCGAATTGTATTCTCAATCCACACTAGGGTACCCATTCAATTACTATCACAAGAATTGTTAAATTGTTGAAACGATTTGGCATGCAGTAGTAATTGTAGTAACAGTATGAATAATAAAGGTTGTATTGTAATCAGAAACAGTAGACTAGATGAGGGAAATGCTAAAAGTTTGGGATTTTAAGGGCGAATGAAACGGAATGCTACCGAGAATGAGTTCAGGTTCTCTGTTCGGCGCTGCCCCCTCGACGGCTCCCACGTCGACTTCCCTCTTCGGATCGACTGCCACTCCTGCCGGTAAGTACGGTACTGGGATGCGGTATCGATCGATTATCGGTTTTTTTTGATTCAGTACGATATCCGTTCCCTTTCAGCCTCATCGAGTCTGACATTCGGTAAACCATCGACGGGAACGGGGAATGCTTCGTCTGCTGGCCTTCTCTTCTCTTCCACTTCCACTCCCACCAAGTCGTTGTCTCTCTTCGGAAAGTAGACGAGTAAGGTAGACTACCGTACCCCGCACCCCCCAATGAACCCCCATTCTATGATACTGTACCCCCCGATACGGTAGATCAACGGTCTCATCATTTACTAATGTCTTCTCATTTCGTTGTTTTATGATGTTACGATGATTCATTCCGATATTTTGTTGAATGCCACCATTGTACTTTTCAAGTTCGTTTGATAAAGAAATGGAGAAATACAGCGATCCAGTGCTCGATGGAATAAGGGGAAAGGGACCTACGTGATCTTACGGATATTACGTTTGCTCATTGAATTTTCATAAGCCCTCATTGCCAATCCATCAATCTCCAATTTTGATTGCCAATTAGATCTCGAAGAAGACTTCGTCTCTTCTCCTCCCATTCTCATCCTTTTCACCCACACTCGTCGGCCGATCCCTCCCACGCAGAGTACGGTATTTCTTCACGATCGATCGATAACTGAATACCGTATCCAGAATGGCCAACATCGAGGACGTTGCGAAACAGTGCGCCCAGAAGAACAAGCAAGTTAAGAAGAAGGTATACGGTAGTCGGTTGTCGGTTGACCATTGATCGATCGATTGCAGAAAGATTACGATGACTACGACTTATCGTTGGGATCGGACAAGGACGAAGAGGTACTGTAGACTACCGTATCTCGCCAATACCATAATCGATTGCAGAAGAAAAAGAAGGACGGAAGCAAGGAGCAGAACAGCCAGGGAGCCGAACCAAAGACCAAAAAGAGCAAGAAAAACACTGAGGTACGGTATATTGAATCGAATACGGTAGTTAATCACCAACTGATTGCAGAGTCAGGACAAGGAGGAAGAGAAGAAGGAGGGAGGAGGAGAGGAGAAGAAGGAGGAGAAGGAGGAGGAGAAAGAGGGCGAGAAGAAATCGGACAAGAAGGTTACTGTAGCTCGTGATTACTGTATCGATTGGCTACTGTAATCAACTACCGTATCCTCAGGCAACAAAGAACCGTAAGTCTCTATCGGCGGAGAAGACGGGCGCCACGCAGCAGACGACTCAGCAGACTCAGACGACCACCGTCCCTCCCCCTGCTGCAGATGCTGCAGAGGGAGGAGCTGCGCCCGCTGCACTCCCTCCACCCCCGACCACCCTCGCCCCGCCTCCCGCCTCCAAGAATGGACTACCGGTAAGGAGGAGAGGGGTACGGTAGACTGGAGATCAAAAACCACGTTGCAGCCCTCAACTCACACGGCTGCAGCCGCTGCAGCTGCTGGAGCTGCAGCACCGTCGAAGAAAGCTACGCCGCCTCCTCCACGTAAGGAAATTTTCTAGGTTCTGAAGATGATTTGACACTCTCTTGAGTCAGATATGATCATTGCAATACGGCTAAATCAAAACGATTGCAGCTCCGGCAAAGAAAGGCGGTTGCTGCTCGATACAGTAGAAGAATGGAAGAGGTGGCGAAGCTCCGCCCCCTCGCCCCGCCCACTCTCAATTTCTATCCCTGGTTCACTGGCCGTTCATTAGCTCCAGACCCAAACTATCGACTAATGAAAATTCATTATGTTGTGAAGGATAAGAGGCACACATGACATGTACATAATACTGTCAAAATCGAACATCTAGTAGCAATCTTGTACTTCAAGAGAATCACGCTATTGTGATGTTTGAAAGCAGCTTTATTGATTGAAAGATTGAAAATGCTTTGTATGCTCTTTGCAATGAAGAAAGTAGTCGTTCAATCTGCCCACGTCCTTACTGAAGCGACAAGTTCCGTGAGTCGAACGATTCCATCCCGCATTCGAACCTCATGAGATACGATAAGAGAAAGATCAAAGACCAAATAACTCACGACTTCCTCCTCGCTTGAACTCGGGATTTCATTGGTCAGTTGATCGATCATTTTAGTTATGAAGTTGATTGTCTTCTGAAACGATCAAAGGTCACTTCGCACGTGGAATATTCATTTACATTTTTGTTGAGTGGGCGAATCTGGACATATTTGATGAACCAATCGATAAATGTTGGATCGTCGTTGCCATCTTTCGCGAGCTGAACATTGGTTCATTCGAGGGAGAGAAGCCATTCACTGACCTCCGCACATACCAATTCTCGTATACGCCTTCCATGTTCCCTCTCTGCTGGGGAATACAACATGGAACCATTGAGTATTCGATCCATCGTTGTCTGTTGAATAACACGTGATTCCATGCAATTTATCAAGACAAAAGTCAAGTATGGTCAAACATTGTCTAAAAGAAAATAAGCCAAATGAGGCCATTTATGCAGCATACACAGGACCCCGCGAGGGCCTAAGCGGAAACGTGGAAGGCCTCAAGCAAGATGGAAAGATCTCTTCATGCGAACAATCGGGCCCACTTTCTTGAGACAAGCAAGAAGCGAGAAGTGGCCTGCCATGCACATCAGAGCCTACTCTTGATAAATGTGTTAAAATCCAAACACAGTATGGTACAAGGGAACAATAAGAGTGCTGAAGAGGCCGAGCGCCAGAATGGAAGGATAAGGATGGAAGAGTTGCCAATTGAAGGCGGGGCCGATAAATCGAGCAGCACATCCATTGGGTATGTGTAGAGGCCACAACGTCCATAACCGATGTCAAGCAATGGGCTCAAAAGTGTGTCCAAACCATCCCCCAGGACCCCAATAACAACATGCTTTTTACCGGAAGTCTTTATCTTGCCCCTAAGCTGAGTTAGAACACGAAACGTGCGCGCGGAAGGCACTGTTTGTAAGGGGAGGAATGCGAGAAGGGGAGAGGAAGGGGC
>LS518124.1:18417-49265 GCA_900490845.1 Pristionchus japonicus
TTCTCGAAGGGTAACGGCACCTTGGCTATCGATAAAATTCAAAGTTGGTTACGGTGTGCAGATTCCCGAAGGGTAACGGCACCGTGGCTAGCGATAAAATTCAAAGTTGGTTACGGTGTGCAGATTCTCGAAGGGTAACGGCACCTTGGCTATCGATAAAATTCAAAGTTGGTTACGGTGTGCTGATTCCCGAAGGGTAACGGCACCGTGGCTAGCTATAAAATTCAAAGTTGGTTACGGTGTGCAGATTCCCGAAGGGTAACGGCACCGTGGCTAGCTATAAAATTCAAAGTTGGTTACGGTGTGCAGATTCCCGAAGGGTAACGGCACCGTGGCTAGCGATAAAATTTAAAAGACACTTCGCTCCGGTTTGCGGGTGTCGCACGCACAGAACTGGAAGCGTAAGTCACTTCGCTCCGGTGAGCGGGTGTTTCGCGCATCCGCGACTTTCGGGTCTGCTACTATAATAAGAAAACTATCAGAGTGGTTGACGGTTATCCGCACCTTTTCTAAAAGGTAGATCGAAAGATGAGTCTCTCTCTCCCGTGACCTCTGACGAGGGTAGATCAGTGGTTGTTGTCTCTCCGTCTTTTTCCCCCCTATCGATCGCCCTCTCCCCTCTTCCCTTCTCTCATTGTCCACTCCCACTTCTCTCCCGTCGATCCTCACCACTAACCCTTCCATCTCTCCCCCATCGATCCATTGCCATGACTGATGTGAGTTACGCTTCTTTGTATTTCTTGTGTGCATTTTGCCGTCTTTCAATCTTGGCGATGCACTTATTTACGTTGCTTGATCCAGAAATCCCACTGCGCTTGCTCGGTCTTTCCTTTCGAAATGCTCTTGTTCACGACCGTTTTTGATTATTTTGATTCAATATTTGGTTACTATTTACAAGGCTAATCGGCTTGCCTCTCTCAGGATCACACGTCGCCCCCTCATCATTCTCCATTCGAGTCCATCCCGATCGATCAAAAGAACGACGTGGAAGCTGGCAGAGAGGACGGCAGCCACACCATCAACCAGGTTAACTCCTTCTCCTTAGAGTCTTGAATTACTGGAGAGCGTATCACCGTTGAGCGAGATGACGATTGTTCATGCTCATTATATTTATTGATTTATCGTTTGTCTGCGCGTTGGGCTTTTGAGTCAAACACCTTATCGTTGCCTATTACTGACTATTTTTAATTGCACGCCTACAAACCTAACGGTTGATTGTGTGGACCAGCGATTGGAAATTTGTAATCAACAACTTATCACACTCATTTCAGCCCTCTCCTCGCTCTCGTTTCTCACTGCTAGCCTTCCTTCAAAAGCCTCTCAACACAATCGTCGATAAGTGCTCGAAACTGGATTGGCTTGAGGAGATGTGAGTACCCCAACCCTGCCTTACTTACCGAAAACTTAGTATTGTAAGCGACCCTATCACAAACGGCATTTTTCTCTCTCGATTAGATACGTTTCCTATTCGATGCCTTCAATATGAGCATGCACTTTAAAGTACTTTGCCCATTCCAACTCTCCCCTCTTGCAGCAATCCGTTCGAGAAGCGTCCTTCCGTGGACGCCCGTCTACCCCGTATTCCCTACCCTCGAACGGTGCTATTCGAGCAGACGCCCTCTCCACGGCCATCGACTGCTGCTGCTGCGTGGATCACCAACTGGGGGAGGACTGCGTCGACTGATGATCAGAGGGAGGCTGCAGGTGTGTGGGAACGTATGTCATGGCGTGGTAATATAAAGTATTTATGGCTCAGTGTTCCTCACCCTTGTCAGGAGTAAATGCCAATCCATAGGAGTAGAGAGTGAGAGAGTCGGAGTCGGGTGGTTGTTCCTCACACGGAAATAAATCACCTGGAACGACCTAATACAATTTAGACTTGCGAAGTCTTCTTAGACGACCCTATACTTTTTCCCTCAGCCGTATCCTGTCCTATACAGCAGACGCGACACGAATGCAGCCTCGAGAGGATTGGCGACGCGAGCTGTCGAAGGAGTTCCGTGCAGAGACGAGCAAGTTCTACGCCAAAGTGGCCGAGGAAGAGAAGAGAGATTGGCTCGAGAGACGATTGGAGAAGATTGGAGAGGGAGGATGTAGAGCATGGTAAGGTATCTTTACTTTGACTCGTGGTAGAGACGATCTATACCACTGTATGTTAGATAACGTCCGGGATTCGGTTGGGTACTGTAGCAATGCATGGATTGCAGTGCGACGTTGGTTCTGCCCACGGCATGCGATGGTCAGTGTCTGATCAGAGAAAACGATGAAGACCAGGCAAGTGATGGTCTTTGATCTTTCAGATTCGTTAATACCCCCCTTGAATCGAGACTAATCTTTCCCATTTCAGAACGGAACCCTCATCGACTAACACAACGCACGACTACGATATTCAGCGAGTTAATGATTGATTGATTTCTAAAATCTCCCGATTGTTATTCTGATTTGTATCTCATACAACCACGTACTGTATTATGCTTCGTATTGAATGAATAAGTTGCCAACGGCAGATGACTGTGAATTCGCATGGGAAGCACAAAGGGAAGCAAAATGGGTTCAACTAATCGTAGCCGTATCACTGCTTTCGAACTGTGATTGGCGATAATTGGTTCATTTATTCGTGTTTCAACAACTCGTCGGCGTTGATTAATTGTTGCCTGTGGTGAACCGTGATTTAGAAAGGCGCAAAAGATCGAGCTGTAGTGGGACTTCTTGCGGATACTCCAATCACATTCATCTTCCTCTCTCGCGATTGAAATAGTGATCGAACAGCACTGAAATTAAATGAATCTGAAAAGTTTATCAAAAGGAACACGAACTCGGAGTAGTATCGAATGTGCAGAATTACGATCATTGGGCTGAAAAATGCTGGGAACTCTGCTAACTGAAAATCAAAGAGATTGTCAGGATCAATTTGCTGAAAATTAACTATAATCGGTGCTAATTCAAGCCCTGGATCACTAGCGACGCCGAAAATTCCAATTAGAGATACACCAACTCCAAGTAGTGGGAAAATAGGCAGAAGAGCTTGCACGGTTAGAGCCTGAACAAAAGATTGTTCATCTTCTCTCGTTTGAGTGATATTCAAGGGTCCCACTAAACGGTACTGTTCTTACCGAAACGAATTGTTTGTGCAAAGCTCGCGTATGAATGCTCATCGCTTTTGTTTTCTCGTACAATCCGCGAAGAATCATTGATCTACAGATGTTCACATTGTTGAAATATGAATGCTGAAAGTACCGGTAGATCCAAATAATGATGAAGAGTGGAATTGGACCGCAAATGATTATTCCTTGCGCAATAAGCATGGAAGGAGCGTTAGTGTTACCTGACAGTGCCATCTCCCCCCCAAACATTCCCGACGGCTCATACCTGTGATAACCGCTCCGGAGAAATAGTCGGGATGAGCAAATCCTAGTGCTTTTCTCATCTCTTTGTCATCTCCTCGTGACATGACGAATGAAATCGGAAAAAGGGAGAAGTTCACAAACAGGGCATTTTCCACCCCTCAATCACTGGAAAAACTCACTAAGAAAACGAGCGCAGGCGTCAAAGCTCCCAGGCAGAGAGTGGTGATTATGCGCCGCTTCGAGATAAAACCGAACCGCAGAATCCAGTATCGAGCACCCATTGCCACTAGGACAGTCACGAACTGAGGATGACCGAATAGATAAATCGGTGGTGTTGCCAATACCGATGCAACATTCGTTGAAAGAAGAATTGAGTATAAGGAATAACAGAGATCAGAGGAGACAAAGATGCAAGGCCCATACGAGATGTAGACGAGCGTCCACTGACACGGGATGATTCTGAATCGGACGGTTTTCGGTGATGTGATTGAAAATATCTCAAACCTTTGCATTGTCGATAGTGCAGCAACAGAGATCACCATGTCACAGAGGGCTTGGAATTTGAGAAGCAGTGAGTAGGATTGGAAAGATGGTGGAGTTCGATTGAAGATGCAATACAGAAGAAGTCCATTGAGGGTTATTGATGTGCAGGCGAGGACGATATGCAGTATGAGAGTGAAGTAGTAGAGAACAGTCGACATGCGTGACTCAGGCTAGATACCCGTCGAGTAAGTGAAAGCAAGCAAAAAGAGATGCCTATCTAATTGGCGGTTCTGGCTTCAGAAGGCCGAGGCTAGAAATCGAGAATCAGCTTCCAGCTTGTTTGCTGATTATTGGACAGGTGATTCAAGTGGAAGTGAAACCACATTGGAGTGCTTGATTCGGGTGATTTCATTCGAGACACATCATTTATTCATGTTTGAGTCTTCCAGACTGTGGTAACATTCGTTTGCAGCTTATTTTTTTCTCGAGAATATGGCCAGGAACCCTCTTCTGTAGTCTCTCATGAAGATAATGATCACGATAGCATCCCAAGCCGGGAAGAATGATGTATGGGTAATAGAGTACTCAGCAATCCCCAGTGAGTTCCCGAGACCGAATAACGGTAACCAAATGGCGAAAGTGAAGGGAGTATAGACGAAGATCACAGGAAGAAGCGTCTGGTGATTGTGAGATGAAGAAATCAGGAAAACAAAAGCCAACCTGAATGATGAGAACTTGAAGCAATTTGAGCTGCGTCGATCGATAGTTCGAGGAAAACGATTTGCAATTCGTAATGTAGTAGAGAGTTCTTGAAGATAGCCAGATGGCCAGGCCGAAGTTGAGAGTCATGACAGCCGGTTCAGCACTAGCGATGTGAATAGCTTTCTCGTCGAGAACCCCATCCTTCTGAAATGTCTCTACTTTTCACTATTTCTGTACTTTCTCAATACCCAAAAAGCGAGCACATTCCATCCCCCTTTCACTGACAAATTCGTCAGTTTTCGGTATTGTGACTGAACTTCGCCCGAATCGTCTCTGTCGAAGCAGAGTTCGATGAAAAGCCTGCAACATCCCCAGAATTTTAGAGACACGAATGAAAATTCCAACCAAGAGATGAAAGAGCTAATTGGATACATAGCAAAGCAGCATGCGGAACAAGGACGTCTAAAGAGCGAGAGAAGTGAGGGACTGAGAAGTGGAGGTTATTCATCTTCACTGATCAAACTTCTCACTTCTTGATGGACCAAAAACGATAGAGGAAGTTGATGTTAGTCAAGGCAAATGGAACAACGAATGCGGCGCAATAGATCGGACAGACCCACTGAGAGTTGATTAAAGAATTTACTGGACAAATTCACGTACCTTAGTTTCCGGAAAAGTCTTTGAGTACATACTGAACGTAGTTTCGAGGTTGAAAACGCGCTAAAAGTTTTTTATGTCTGAGGAAGTAATCGACTCACAACGTCGATGATTGCTTGCACATGAATGAGAAACAAATCATAGGTAGCGAAAATAGTCAGAAGCCGTTTGTAGCTGCCCAGAGATGAGTTACTGCAGGTTTCGATGAGAAACAACAGTAGAGAATTCGTGACGATTCCCAGCCCTGAACCAGTTGAAATCGTTTGATAAATTCAATATCAAACCAAGATTCAGCCGTTCGACATAGGAAGACATCGCATTGTGGTAACTGTTAATGTGGTGTGTAATGTGGTAATTCATCGTGTCCGTCTACTCTCTAGAGACATCGCATTATTCAGAACACAAATTATATTTCTGGTATCTGGTGGATAGAGTATTGAATTGAGCGTTCACGGAACGTTTTCATGCTCGTTTAGTGAGCGACCATGCATCTCGAACAAAATTCATTTTTACGTTGATTGATTGCTTCTCATAATTTATGGATGAACAAATGATAGGTGCCAATGCTGGCGAGACACTGTTCATAGATGAGTTATCGCCTTCCCCTTTCGCCCATTCGTTCATCCAATTCCTCTCGGAGACGCATACCTCTCCTCACCTCCTTTCCCTCATCCAACCACGCTGTTTCTCCCAATTCCCTCACTCGATCAGTCGACATCTGACTGAGAGTCTCCCACACTACTAGAAACCGCCCCGTCCTGTGACATTTCCCCCCGAGAATGGATGCAGTTTGCAACGAGTCAAAACATCTTGACGAAATGGAGATTCGGACGCAAGACTACATTGCCGGAGTGCTCATGATTACGGTAGGCTTCTGACTGTTCATCGATTGATAATTCAATTTCAGCTCGGGCTGGTCGGGTTTTCTGCAAATGCGCTAATCCTGCGTGTCCTCTACAAATCATTCCGTGCCTCGACATTCTCAGCATTCTCTGTGCTCTGTTGTTCCCGTTCACTGTCCAATTGTGGAACGCTTCTTTGCTTCATCCTTTATTCGGGACCAGTTTCTCTACTGTGAGACGAGCGCCTTCAGGCCTTTGCAAAGCTACCTTTCAGTGGCTATCCCTACGGTCCTGAACTGTTAGGACTGAAGTTTGGCCATCTCACAACACTCACATACAAGAGTGTAGTCTACGTGCAATTGGCGATTGCTTTCAACCGATTTGTCGCCACATTTTTCACTTTCAAGTACCCAAACATCTGCCATCGGAAAGGGACTTTTGTGAGTGCAATGCAAAAATTTGGAGGAAATATTCAGATTTCAGATTCTTCTCGGATTCGTTTGGAGTATCACTGCTCTGCATTGTGTACCAGAGTTTCTACGTGAGCATTCGCATGCGAGAGTCGAAAGTCTAAATTCCATTTAGCCGGGTGTGGATACACATTCTTTTATGACAACCTTGCCTGGGATTTCATCGACACGCCCTGTTCCGATCTGCTCGGAGGCCCGATTCTGTACTATCCATCGTATACTGTCTTTCTGGGCAGCATTTTACTGAATCTGGTGCTGTTCATCAAGCTCAGCTACCATACTCTGGTGAGTTTCAAACATTTTAAACTGAATATTTGCTAAACTGTTCAGATTCACTCGAAGGAAATGGGAGGACAATCGCGTGAGCGTCACAAGAAGAACGTTCGATGTTTTGTGCAGGTTTGTGAACATTCAAATCTGAAAGAGTGATAAAAATTTTCAGAGTTTCCTGCAAGAGCTCCTCTACATTTTCGAAATGGCATTTCTGCAAATAATGAAGCCAAAGGATCGCTTCATGGAGTTTGTGTGCTACTCTCTACTGTGGGAGTGCACACACGTGTGGGACGGGTGGGGGCGTTACTTCCTTGTAGGACTCCGGATTAGGATTTGAACTTTCCCACATCACTCCTCTAAACGAGCATAATAGCTACGGACAGTTTCACTTATCCCTATCTGCAAATCTATTCCTTGATGACGTCATCGAACTGTTATTTCAGAGTGATCGTGGTCATATATCGTCCCGATATGAGGGAACGATTGCCGACGTGCTGGGGATCGAACAGGAGAAAGAAAACGATTGTGCTGCAAGTGTCCGTCGCTGCCCAGAGTGGAAAATCCAGTCTGAACCCAATTATGGAACATTGAATAGCGTGCAATCACTCGAGTTTTTTTTCCAAAATATGTTATTTGTTGCTTGAAATGCTGGTAAAAACTTTTCATGATGATAAAGGGAAAGAAATCACACACCGCATAACCTTCTTGAAAAACACAGAGCTCGCAATTATCTCAGTTGATCTTTACACATTGGCACGCTTGACCGCCTTTCTCACGAATAATATTCTTCCTACGTCAGTTTTCGACGAGTTCTTTGTCGAAGCGAAGCATCTTTCAAGCTGTTCATAATGCGAACACTTGATGTTATTGAGAAAGTGAATGTTGGTTAGTGACCTTTGTTTTCCCAATTAAAATCGGCTTGAAGTGCTCGGAATCCTCTTGAACTTCCTTCTTCTCTATCTCATCAACCGATTCTCTCGGAAAGACATCGGCAGTTACAAATACCTACTCAGTTGCTTTGCAACATACGATGTGTTTCTATGCTCGATTCATGGTATCTTTGGCCCAGTATGTTATCTTTTCTACATCAAAATAGACAAATGTTTTCCAGAAAATAGTAAACATCAACCCTGTGTTCGGAGCTGTTCTACACTCTCCGTTTGTTCCAGCCACATTGCAGAATCGGGTAATTTTCATTTTATGAGCACGCAAATCAATATCATTTTCAGCACGTTTCCGCTGCATTCTACGCCTGTTTCACACTTCCCTTCGCTCTAATGAACCTCCATTTCCTCTATCGATACTGGAGCATCAAGAGGTTTGTTACATCCCACAAGTACCCCACAAGTGAGATCATTTCAGTCCAGCCCGTATCGTTTGGTTTTCGAAATGGCGCTACATTCTGCTGTTCTCCATGTATCCCCTCGCTGCCGGAGCTATCTGGTGAGCAATCTCTTTCTTTTTCTCTGGATATTTCTCCTTGCAGGTACTTCTTCGCTATTACAATCGGACACGGAATCGCTCCCGAAGCTGTCGAAATGCTTCGTGCAGAATTCAGAAGAGAATACGATGATGACGTGGCAGATGGCTGGCTCGTGATGGATCATTGGGTGGGACGGATCAATGCTGAATGGCATTCATAGTGTTTTTCAGCGCGACGGTCACCTCAACGTCTGGCCCTTTCTCATTCTTCTAGTTGCGTTTGGCATTATGGGACCGAGTTTCTGCGCAGCTACAACACTCGCGACACTCACATACTGGCACATTATCCGAGCCAAGACACTATCGTTGAGTACTCGATCGGCACAGATGAAGATTCTCATCGCGGTTTGCCATCAGGTAATGCCTAATCACTTGAAAGCGTAGAGTATGGCAGCCCTTGCAGACATTCGTCCCTGTCTTCTGTGTCTATCTACCGTATGGCTGTGTCCTTTTCGCTCCCTTCTTCTACCTTCCCGACTTTGGTATACCCAAAGTATTCCCTCTACTCGTCTCGCTCTTTCCGGGTAAATACCACTGTTATCATCACTATTCTTGTTCTATCATCTTCACAGGTTGGGACGCAGTGGTGATAATGGTGATGATGAAGGACTACAGAGAAGGGTTGATCAGTCTAGTTACTCCCGCGAAACCGAAGGAGTATTGGGCGACAACTCAATGGAAGACGGGAACGACGAAAGGAGGAAGTGATGCTGTGTCCAATGCTGCTACCATTTAGTGCAATGATGAAACAATTTATCTACATGATCATAGTTGAATTACAATTTCATTTCGCTCACATCTTTGCTTTCGTCTCTTTAGCAGCTTCGTCTCTCAATAGTCGTCTCAGAATCTTGCCGGACGGGGACCTGGGATAAACTTTACTGTACATTTCACGAATGCGTAACTCACTTTGGAATCTCTGCAACGAATTTTACACCTCCAGTGATTTGCTTGTACTGAGAGACTTTCTCTGAGAAGTTCATTTTGAAGAGTGTTTAGATGAAGTGACCTTACTAGCGACAAATTTGACGACGTCGTCCTCTGTGAGATCATCAGTAGAACGAACGACGTAAGCCCGAACAAGCTCACCCATCTTTGATACTGAATTATTGATTGTCTAATCGATATCACAAACTCGATTGTCGGGAATTCCGATTACGGCAGCATCTCTAACTTGAGGATGCGAGAGCAGAAGATCTTCCAACTCAGCTGGTGGAACCTGAACGACGGATTTACACAGAATGAAACATAAATATTCACCTACCTGGAATCCTTTCACTTTGATTAGTTCCTTCAACCGATCAACGATGTATGTTCGGCCTTCCTCGTCAATGTAACCAATGTCGCCTGAAATCACTTCATATTTCTCGTTCTAGTGCGGAAGCCTCGAACCAGTGTGCAGCCATCCTTCCTTATCGATTGTTTCCGCAGTCGCTTCTGGTCGGTTCAGATAACCCATCATGACAGTAGGGGATCGGATGCACACCTCCAATCACAAATGTTCGAATGGTCCAATTCAATTCTCTCACCTCCCCTAGCTCTCCTGTTGCGACTTCCCTGCCAGAACTGTCGATAATCTCAAAGAGACCGAAAATAAACAACATCAGATGCCAAAGAGACAGAACCTTTTGTTCGAGATTCGACACTGCTTTACCAACTCCCATGAAATGGTCCTTCACATTGAGAACGGGAAGATGAGAAGCCATAGAGTATTCCGTCATTCCGTAACCTACGAGCGCGTTGCTTGCACACTGAAGATACAGAAATCACCTTGGCAGAGGTACTTCACATTTTTGTGTCTCGCTAGGAATTCCATGCACACATCTCGGCCAGTTGGAGCAGCGCCACAGTTGATGAACTATGACTGGAAGATGTTAGTCGGGTTTACATACAAACATACCTCGATTGAGGAACAATCAAATTCATCGACAATTGGATGCTTTGCGAGAAAGAGTAGGATAGGAGGAACTGTGAAGAGAACTCGAGGCTGTATTGGCAATCACTTTGAGCATTTCGAAGTAGGGGCCTACCCGATAGGTTTGAATGGTACTGAGGAACAGCTTGGGCTCGAACTTCTGCACAACAACTGCTCTTGCACCAGAGAGTAGAGAGATGTGAAGGAGAGAGAAACCAAACATGTGGAAGAAGGGAAGGTTGAGAACGAAGGTTTCCTAGGGTGTTGTAAATGATGAGATTCAGAAACAAGCAAGAAAACGAACATTGTGCCAGCTGTGGTTCTTTGGTCCAATGATACTGAAGACTTCGCGATTGAAGTGACTGGAATGTAGTGAAGGGCGGTAGAGCAGAAAAGGTAACTGCATTCACCCACTCTATGAAGATATCGACCATCGTTCCGATGTTCCGATGAGACAGCATCACTCCCTTGGGAGATCCAGTTGTTCCCGATGAGTAGGGAAGTGCTGCCATGCTTGAGTGATCAACTAGGAAACAACGGATGAGAGGTATACGGAGTGGTGCAGAGGAACCTTCAGCGATATTGTAATCTGGTTCAGTCCGAATGACTTCATCCCATTCGATGACATGAGCTGGTAGAGCAGCTGAATTGCTTCGGACGCAGATTAGTGTCTGGAAGAAATACAGTGTTCAATTTTTGCATCAGCCAACCTTCACGCTCGGACATCTCTGTACCACTTTCGAGACTTTCTTTAGATTGCCTTCATCGGTGAGAACGAAGGAACAACCAGAATCAGAGAATTGACGTTCCAACTCGTCTGGAAACCCCATGCATTTACAATATTGTAGACCACGAAAAAAGGCCCCACAATCAGTGAAAAGTGCATTGGCACCAGAAACGGCGCCTCCTGCAGCCATCACTCCCAATTGGAATACCGCCCATCTACAAAACCAGCTTTTCCAAACTATAAATTAATTTCTTGGCTTACTCAATGCAATTAGACAAAACCAAACAAGCAACATCTCCATGAGTAAATCCATTATTTCCAAGAAATGCACGAACCGAATGTGCCTGGGAACCAAGGGATTCAAGTGTTCATGTGAAATCAGCACGCACTTGTTTGTGAAGTTCGTGAAATGTGATGCATTTACTTGGGTCGTTTGCTGTAATCTGCAATCATTTAATTCGAATGTTATCTGAAACCCGCAAGAACAGATGTAAAAACAACCGACGATTGCATGATGAATTGGCAATGTTTCTCCATGCTTCCAAATCGCTCCGAGTATTTTCTTAGGAAGGCTCTCGTTGGAGACAGGAACAGGTGGGAAAGAAGACTTGAATACCATGTTGAATGATCAAGTGCGGAAGAGAGCAGACAGTAGCAGATTGTTTTGTGTATCAAATGATCATTGATAAGAGTGAAGAGAATGTGAAACAATACAACACTGAGTACAGAATGGTCAAAACATTTAATTTTATCATCGGAGACAGTGGACACAACAACCGACTTGATGTTGATTACGAACACTGTCTGGGACGAAGTAGATAGTGGGCACGATATTTTTGTGTGTAAGTTTATCTGCATGCTTGAAACAACACGTGGACAAAAAATTATATTTTAAATAAATTCTAGACTTTGTATATGTTTTAGTGTGGCCTTGATTTAAATCTTGGCCTTCATCTCTCTAGCTACTTCGTCTCTCAAGAATCGTCTCAGAATCTTCCCAGAAGGAGATCTGAAATTATCTTTGAATTTCCGAAGAATAAGTTTCGATGCTCACTTCGGGATCTCCTTCACGAATTTCACTCCTCCCGTTATGTGCTTGTATGACGAGACTTTCTCTGTAATTGTTGCTGGATTGATTTGATTGAATGAACAAAGCTCACTTGCAACGAAATCGGCAACATCTTTCTCAGTGAGAGATTCTTCTGCACGAACAACGTAGGCGCGAACTAGCTCTCCCATCTGCAATCGCCTATGCGTGAGCAACTATTCTACGTCACAAACCCTATTATCCGGTATTCCAATCACTGCAGCATCTGCTATTTGATGATGCGATAGGAGAAGATCTTCCAGTTCAGCTGGTGCTACCTGGAAGACATCGTTACAGTGAAAATTGGAGACTGCGATACCTGAAGGCCCTTGACCTTGATGAGTTCCTTCAATCGATCTACAATGTACGTTCGACCATCCTCATCCATGTATCCGATGTCACCTTACATCAATGATCATACAACAGCAGGCGACGGTTACCGTACCTGTATGCAACCATCCTTCTTTATCGATCGTTTCCGCAGTTGCATCAGGTCGGTTGAAGTATCCCATCATCACGGTAGGAGCACGGACGCATACCTGCAATCAACAGTATCAGCTGCACCGTTCAGATTGCATACCTCTCCTCGCTCTCCAGCTGGGAGTTCCTTCCCAGTGCTGTCGATGATCTACGAAGAAGACAACATGGAATGAATGAAAAAGATCGACGGACCTTCTGTTCAAAGTTGGCAATCACTTTGTTCACTCCAAGATAATGATCGGGTAGGTTGAGCACAGGTAGATGTGAAGCCAGAGTACACTCGGTCATACCATACGCTAAGTGAATAAAGTAAGAAGCATTTCCTCAAAACAATGTTCACCTTGTGTCAGAAATTTCACGTTCGTATGTCGCGCAAGGAACTCCTCACACAGATCTTTGCCTGACGGAGCTGCTCCGGTTGTGATTATCTATACAAATGTTATTTAAATTTTTGGGGTTTAGTTTGAGCCCTACCTCAAGCGACGAGCAATCGTACTCATCAACCATTGGATGCTTCGTGAGGATAATGATAATAGGAGGAACTGTGAAGAGGACTCGGGGCTGGAAGCAATGGAATGCCGTTTCACTAAATTTTTAAATGACATACCCGATAGGACTGAATGGCTGTCAGGAACGTCTTAGGGACACATTTGCTCATTACTATGCCGGTTGATCCAGTGAATAGAAAGATGTTGAGCAGAGAGAATCCGAACATGTGATAGAAGGGCAGATTTAGGAGGAACGTTTCCTGTAACAGCTCCTAGAATCACATATCCGATATTTAAAAAAAATTACGTTGTGCCAGCTGTGATTCTTCGGCCCGATAACACTGAATACCTCCCGTTCGAAGTGTCTGAATAAATGAAGGTTACTTGGAGCACACCATGTTCGGCTCACTGTATGAACGTGTCTATCATGTTGCACATGTTTCGATGGGACAGCATAACTCCCTTCGGCGAGCCCGTTGTTCCGGATGAGTATGGAAGAGCAACCATGTTCGAAGAGTCAACTCAAATAAGCGGCTCAGTCATCCGCCTATTGATTGCTTCTCACCTTTTGCAATAGTGTAGTCCGGCAAACACGCTATAACTTCGGACCAATCAACGACTCTTGCAGGAAGAGTGGAAATAGATGAAGTGTTGCGAAGGCAGATCACTGTCTGGCAAGAAAGTGAGGTGTATGGAGGTACAATATCCGTGCTACAACGCTTACCGTGACGTTCGCACAGTTCTTCATCGCTTTCATAACTTTATCGATGTTTGCATCATCAGTGAAGACTATTGAGCAACGAGAGTCCAGAAACTGCCGTTCAAACTCGTCTAGGAATTGTTCACAATTAGGTACACGTTTTTTACGAAGCGGTGTCCGACACTCACAATCGGTGAACATGGCACTCGCGCCAGAAACTACGCCACCTGCCGCCATTACTCCCAGATGTATTACAGGCCATCTGAACAAAAGCATGTTTTTGATTGTTTGATCTGGGCACATGGGGTTGCGTACTCGACACAATTGGCTAGTACAAGGCATGCAACATCTCCTTGATTGAATCCCTTATTGCGAAGGAACGCTCGAACGGAGTGAATCTGATAATCGCAAGTTTTTTCCGATAAAACATTTTCGGAATGGACCTGCTTATGCAATGCTTGGAATGTGAGGGATTTGGTTGAGTCGGTGGCATCAATCTAGAAATCAGAACTTCATTGTATTCTCATGTGCAAAAAAATCTTTCAATAAGTGATCAATGATGTGAGATCTACGCAAAACACCTTATCACAAGTTGTTTACAGTGCGCGATGCGAGTTGATAAGATCACCAGAAAGGCACAATTGGGTGCGATTATCCTCGCTCCTTTGATATCGAAGTACCAGCGGGCATCGATTGCCTAATAATATTCGAGAAACCTATCTGACTTATTGGCTGCGGGTTATCACCCCATGTACCACGCATGCAATTAAACAATGAGGAAATGAGAACTGACAATAGCTTGTTGTCGTGGGTTGCGCTCTCCGTGTTTCCAAATTGCACTGATAACCTTCTCGTGAACAGTTTCATTGGTAACAGGAACGGGAGGAAATGGAGACTTGTAAATCATTCTGAAATAAGGGAAGACAACATTGAAACATCAGGTGCGAAAAGATTGAAAGGCAAAGTTATGCATGAATTGAAATGCGTTGATGAACGGTCATTGATACAATTTATATAATGCGCGAAGGATCAGTGGTGTATGCACCCACTATCGAATTGGCTACACTCTCACACATGATACGAATGTTGCGATGTATCGGTAAACAACAATCTCTTGATTAGAAAGAGAGAGAGAGTATGCAAGTGATAGTGAACCAAAGTCGATCGACGGTTCGAAAGCGGCAAAGTGTTTATAGATGAACTTGTGAATGTGCACGTTTGCTTTAATTTTCTTCTCGAGTTCAGATCTTGGCTTTATTCTCTTCCGCTACTTGGTCTCTTAGCAGCCTTCTCAGAATCTTTCCAGATGGAGATCTAGGACAAATTACCATCACATGATCACATTCAGAGAAACTAACTTTGGAATCTGATCGACGAAGTTCACTCCACCCGTGATGTGCTTGTACGGTGAAAGTTTCTCTGGAAGAGCCATAGTTTAAGTCTGCCTTGTGATGAGCAATTGTGAACTCACGAGCCACAAATTGTACCACTTCATCATCCGTTAGTGTCTCATCTGCACGAACCACGTATGCTCTAACTAGTTCGCCCATCTTAAATTGATCGGTAAGCCTGTAGAGGCGATCGACATTGCTCACTCTGGTATCGGGTATTCCGATAACTGCTGCATCAGTGATTCGGGGATTAGAGAGAAGAAGATCCTCCAATTCAGCTGGAGGCACCTCAACAAAATTAGAGTATGACCAGAACTGAGTCGATCTCTAACTTGCAGTCCTTTCACTTTGATCAGCTCTTTCAGTCTATCGACAATGTATGTTCGACCTTCCTCATCTATGTAGCCGATGTCACCTAATCGTTGATGATATGAAGTGACTTTATGGGTACCAAAACCTGTATGGAGCCACCCGTCCTTGTCAATTGTCTCAGCAGTAGCCTCAGGGCGATTCAGATATCCCATCATCGTCGTTGGACATCGGACCCATACCTTGATGTCAAAGATACTTTGATTTTCAGAGACGATTTACCTCCCCAGCTTCTCTCGTGCCAAGTTCCTTTCCCGTTTTGACATCAACGATCTGATAAAAGTCTATTGTTAGAACTTAAAATGTGATGCCTACCATCATCTCAGAATTAGACACCGACTTGCCAACTCCCAGATGAGGGTCCTTTACGTTGAGAACAGGCAGATGAGAGCCCATACTGCATTCGGTCATACCATATCCTAAGATGCATTTGTTCATCTAGCTAGGATCAACAGCATACCTTGCACGAGGTACTTCACGTTCTTGTGCTGGGCTAAGAACTCCATGCAGACATCTTTACCTGTGGGAGCAGCACCGCACATTACGAGCTGAGTGAATGGACGAGTTATTTGCAATTTGCGGGGAAACCAGCAGAACTGACCTCAATCGAGGAACAGTCGAACTCTTTGACCATGGGAAACTTGGATAGAAAGACGAGAATGGGAGGAACAGCAAGAAGGAGTCGAGGCTGAATTTTTATTAAAAAAACTGCGTTTTTGGAATAGTCTCTTCTCACTCGATATGTTTGAATGGCAGTCAGAAATAGTTCAGGATCGAATCTATCAATAACAATTGCAGTTGATCCAGCCATCAGAGAAATGTTGATCATGCCGAAACCGAACATGTGATAGAAGGGAAGATTGACGATCAAGCATTCCTAAAGATCGATTGAGAATAGGATGAGCACGAATGAGAAATAACTGACATCATAGTAGCTAAAACCCTGTGGACAGATGACGCTGTAGAGTTCGCGTTTCGAGTGACTGAATCAGTGCATTCGGGGTAGAGATGAAGTTCAACTCACTCAAGGAACAGATCGATGGAAGTTCCGATGCATCGATGCGATAGCATGACTCCCTTTGGAGGACCAGTCGTACCCGATGAGTAGGGGAGTACGACCATGCTCTCCGGGTCGACTGCAGTGTTCAATGTTAGATTTGGTTTACTGCCGGATGAATACTCACCATCCGGAATATCATAGTCGGGTGAACGCGAAACGACTTCTGACCATTCCATGACTTGATCGGGCAGAGGATCTCCGTCTGAGTAGCTTCCTCGCAAGCAGATTATTGTCTGTAAGCGCGATTCAAACAACATTCCAGTATTTGACGTACCTTGATTCTTTCACATTTCTCAACTGCCTTCATCACTTTCTCTAGATGATCTTCATCAGTGAGAACGACTGAACAACGAGAATCGAGGAATTGGCGTTCCAGTTCAACTGAACCTTATGTCATTTGAAGTCATCATGAAACAGAACAACTCACAATCAGTGAACAGAGCGCTCGCGCCAGAAACTGCACCACCCGCGGCCATTGCACCCAATTGGAAGACCACCCATCTGAATGGCTTAGATAGGCTGAGACTCGGAGATTCACTCACTCGATGCAATTTGCGAGGACGAGGCAGGCCACGTCTCCTATTTTGAAACCTCTCTCACGGAGAAACGCCCGCACTTTGTGCGCCTAAAATGAACCTCTGAATTTTACTGACTAAGAAATTTCAGAGTTCAAAATCGCACCTCATTGTGAATCTCATGGAACGTGAGAGATTTCGAGGGTTCTCCGGCTGTAATCTGTAAAAAGGTGCGATTTGTTTGCCGTTTGTGTGATTAGGTGAAAATTGTGTGCCTAGTTGAGTTAGGTGAAAATTGTGTGCCTAGTTGTAATAACGATATTTCTCGAGCAAATGGTTGATTCACTGAATAACTTTAAAAATAAATGCGTTAGATGATAGGACCGAATCGGATGAAACGACTTAATTTCAACAATTCCGAGATGCTACTGTCTGACGACTGGTTTTGATACATGGGTTGAATGTGCTAAAGACCAGCCAGCTTGAAGAGATAATCAATAAACATGAATACGTTGAACAATCATAAAAAAGTGACCTACAATTGCTTTCTTGGTCGGATGGAGTTCTCCATGTTTCCATATTTCACGAAGCAACTTCTTAGGAAGACTTTCATTGCAGACGGGAACTGGTGGGAACGGAGATTTGTAGACCATTCCCGAAACGTCGACAAGTTCACAGCGTGTCATTCGAATCAAATACTCAGCAATAAGTAGAACTGTGCGAGTTTGCACTTCCGAAATGCAGAATACATTGTGACTGCCCTCGTGCAAACTATGCAATGGAACGAATTTGTTATTGGTAACCGGCACATTTTCGCCCTTGGAAGGCGAGGAGAAACGACAAACTATATCATATATGGAGAATCGAAAACAATATGAAAACTTTAGCATTCGTTTATTACTGACAATTAGGCAATAATCCTCCTCACAACTTTGCTCTCATCTCTTCAACAACCTCATCTCTTAGTACTCTTCTCAGAATCTTTCCAGAAAGAGACCTGTAATTTGATTATTTTTTTCGCATTTTCTGTACAACCTCACTTCGGAATCTCTTCAACAAATTTGACACCACCAGTGATGTGTTTGTACGCCGATACCTTTTCTGAAACAATAAATTGGTTAGGGAATGGACAATGAATATTTTACGAGCAACGAATTTGACGACGTCTTCTTCAGTCAGAGTCTCATTAGCGCGAACGACGAAGGCCCGAACCAGTTCACCCACCTGTGAGAATAAGAAACTCGATCGAGAAAATAATGAGGGACTGACTCTCGAATCAGGAAACCCGATCACGGCAGAATCTCTGATGAGAGGATGTGAGAGGAGAAGATCCTCAAGTTCAGCAGGGGCAACCTAAAGTGTGCTAAAGTTGTGACGAAACGATGAATGTGGAACCAACTTACTTGCAGCCCTTTCACCTTGATCAGTTCCTTCAAACGATCAACGATATACGTCAGTCCACCTCCTTCCATGTAGCCAATGTCGCCTGTCTGCCCATGAGAATGCAAACTCTAGAAAGGTTGTCTTACCAGTATGGAGCCATCCCTCCGCATCTATCGTTTCCGCAGTTGCTTCAGGACGATTCAGGTACCCAATCATTACTGTGGGTGATCTAATGCACAGCTAGAATGGATAACTCTAATTTCTGTGCACAATAACTAGATTTCACCTCTCCAAGTTCTCCAATTTGCACTTCTTTTCCAGCAAGATCGATGAACTAAAGAAAAATCGGATTAAATCGAAAATTTTATTGGTCCACCTTCTGTTCCGAATTCGCTACAGGCTTTCCAATTCCCATGAACGATTCTTTCCCACTGAGAGTAGATAGATGGGCAAAGCCGCACTCAGTCATTCCGTATCCTGTAGTCAATCCATACTTGCTTTTGAATTCTTCGATTATCAACCTTGGCAGAGATACTTGACATTCTTGTGTCTCGCAAGGAATTCCAAGCACAGGTCTCTGCCCATGGGAGCAGCGCCGCATGTGATCACCTTCGACTTGTTACAGTGAGTTTCGGTCTGAGGAAATGTGTGCTCAGACTCATTCTACCTCGAGAGAAGAGCAGTCATATTCATCGACCACCGGATGCTTTGCGAGCATAATCAGAATTGGAGGAACAGTGAAGAGATTTCGAGGCTGTAATCAATTGATCTGTGTTTATTAGTTTAAGGAAATGAAGAACTCACGCGATACTTTTCCACAGTAGCAAGGAATATTCGAGGATCGAACTTGGAGATCATAACCGATGTTGCTCCCGAGAGCAGAGAGATATTGAGTAGCAAGAAACCGAGTATGTGATAGAAGGGAAGGTTGAGGATGAAAGTCTCCTGAAGATACATAGAACAGCTTCATTGTGCAGTGAGGATCGATGACTGACATTGCACCAAGTGTGATCCTTTGGCCCGATTACACTGAAGATCTCACGGTTGAAGTGACTGAAACGACAGTTTTGGTGTTGAAACTTATTCAAACCCACTCGATGAAAGTGTCAATGGACGTTCCGATGTTTCGATGGGAGAGCATAACTCCCTTCGGAGATCCAGTCGTTCCCGAGGAATACGGAAGGAACGCAACACTCTTGGAATCCACTGCAAAGTTGATCAGGGTTCCACTAGCAGTACTGTAGGCGATATGGTTTAGATCAAACCTTCAGCAATATCGTTTGTGGGACTAGTCGAAATGAGTTCGGCCCATTCAACGACATGGGTAGGAAGAATGGTAGAAGAGCTGGTTCGAATGCAGATAATCGTCTGATAATATGTCATTTGTGTTTCTCATGAATCTCACTGTTTCCAACTGTCTGACCTTGACTAGCTCACATTTCTCGACCGCGGCAATTACTTTATCTAGGACTGCATCGTCAGTGAAGATGACTGAACTACGAGAGTCCGAGAACTGTCTCTCCAATTCATCTGCAAGTACATATTACAAAAGTTTCTTCGCCAGAAAATGAATTCAGGTATCTGCGAAGAGTGTTCTTACAATCAGTGAATAGGGCACTCGCTCCAGAGAGGGAACCTCCCGCAGCCATTACTCCCAATTGGATAAGTGGCCATCTGGAATACACATAGTTTTATTTTCACAGTTTTTTTTACATAAAATAAAAAAATTGAACAAACTCCATGCAATTCGGTAGAACGACACAAGCAACGGCTCCTCTATTGAATCCGTTCGTGCGAAGATAAGTTGCAACCGAGAGAACCTAAACACCGTTTCTAGCGACAGCGCTATCCATAGTTCATGATATCAATTCACTGACCTTCGAGTGCAATTGATGGAAGGTTAGACATTTCGTTGGGTCGAGGGCAGTAATCTGAAACATCATCGTCGGGTCGAGGGCAGT
Organism: Pristionchus japonicus; assembly: GCA_900490845.1. Classification (NCBI taxonomy): domain Eukaryota; kingdom Metazoa; phylum Nematoda; class Chromadorea; order Rhabditida; family Neodiplogasteridae; genus Pristionchus; species Pristionchus japonicus. Next base: position 38,750 of record LS518124.1, read on the forward strand.
AACAGGGTAAATGATCGGGAGTTTATGCGCGAGCATAGACATTTCCCGTCGCCCCAATTGTCGCTTTTTTATTAACGGAACTACTTCGTTATCCAGAAAAGAATACTCACAATTGCCAACTTCGTCGGATGCAGTTCGCCGTGTTTCCAGATTGCACGAAGGAGCTTTTTGGCGAAACTTTCCCTTGAGATTGGAACGAGAGGGAAGGGAGACTTGAACACCATGCTGAAAGAGAGAGTGCTAAAAAACTATTCAAACGCGTGAAACAGAAAGCGAGGGCATTGATTTGGGATACAGAATCAATAAAGCTCGGAAGGGTAAATGATCGGAAGTTTCATTTTGCTTACAACAATCGATGATGTGCGGATGATTCGATACCTATTCACCTTCTCCGATTCTCATTTTAGAGATCTGAATCATCATTCAAAAATGTTCGATTCTCTCAACACCCTGCTTAGAAATTGAATATTACACGAGTAGATACAATTACAAACGGAATGAGGAACCGAGAAATCACGGATGATCAGAGGGCGAAAGTGATTGAGTGTTCCGTTCCTTCTGCTCCAATACTTTCACTATCAATAATCGGCCAGTGCGATAAGTGTAGTCAGAAAAGGCAATCAAAGATTTTGCTCGTTCAGAACAGAAGGATCGACGATCAAAGTGTTTCTGGATCGCGCCAGCTGCTTGCGACGCACATTATCAGATAGAAACTCGGATGAAATTCCGTGAATAAAAAACTATTTATTATTAAATACACAAACGACATCATATTCTCTGCTCATATCTTTGCCTTCGCTTCTTTCGCTACTTCATCTCTCAAGAATCTTCGAAGAATCTTTCCCGATGGAGATCTGCAATTGTGTTCTTATCACATGGATCTGATTATAAAGAATAGACTCACTTGGGAACCTCATTCACGAATTTGACACCGCCAGTGATGTGTTTATACTTCGATACCTTTTCTGCAAGGGAAGTTCGTTAGGAATGCGGAATCGACACTCAGAACATACGGGCGACGAAGTCAACAACATCTTGCTCGTTGAGTGAGTCACTCGCTCGAACGACGTACGCTCGAACCAGTTCGCCCATCTGGAATAGAGTTGCGACACATGAAGTCAGCCTATCTAACGAACTCTTGGATCTGGAATTCCGATCACAGCAGCGTCCATGATCATTGGATGAGAGAGGAGAAGGTCCTCGAGTTCGGCTGGTGGCACCTGCAATAACCACAATCTACTTTAAAGTAATGCAATTTTGGTACCTGAAGTCCTTTCACTTTGATCAATTCCTTCAATCGATCGACAATGTATGTGCGACCTTCTTCGTCAATGTAACCGATGTCACCTGAATACCGATTATGAATATTTCGCATTTCAGAAAGACAATACCGGTATGCAACCATCCATCTTTGTCTATCGTTTCTGCTGTAGCCTCAGGTCTATTCAGATAACCCATCATCAGAGTTGGCGATTTGACCCACAACTAAAATGGAGAATGTATTGAATCAATAGAGATTCGTTACAGTACCTCTCCTCGTTCTCCCACAGCGACTTCCCTGCCTGTGCTCACATCGACCAACTGAAAGATACTGTATTTAAATAAGAAATCGAAGATGATTCTACCTTCTGCTCTAGATTCGACACCGCTTTTCCGACTCCCATGTGCGGATCTTTGACGTTGAGGACAGGGAGATGCGTACCCATCACGCATTCAGTCATTCCGTAACCTGGAAATTCTCAATAAAGTCTTTGAATTGATGTCAATATCACCTTGAACGAGATACTTCACATTCTTGTGCTGCGAGAGAAACTCCGTGCAGGCATCTTTTCCAGTGGGCGCAGCGCCGACGAGAACGAGCTAATGATGCATTACTTTGTTTCAAGTAGTGAAGCCATTTACGAACCTCGATAGAAGATAGGTCGAACTGCTTGACCATTGGGAATTTCGCGAGAAATACGACAATAGGAGGAACAGTCATGAGAATTCGAGGCTGAACAAGCACCATTATTGGCTACATTTTCGATATTGCACTTACTCGGTATTTCTGGATACCATTCAGAAAAATTTCGGGATCGAATCTCTCCATCACTACTGAGGTCGCTCCAGCCATCAGAGAGATGTTCATCAGACCGAAACCGAACATGTGATAGAAGGGAAGATTCACGATGAAAGACTCCTGCAGTATTTTCAACCTTGTGAATATTGAAAGTTTATAAAACTGACATCGGACCAGCTGTGATTCTTCGGGCCGATCATTCCGTATACCTCGCGAGAGAAATGGCTGAAATGATCAATGGATGAAGCTTATTGGAAAATAAACTCGTGGGCTCACTCAATAAACAGATCAATCGACGTTGCGACACTCCGATGCGATAGCATGACTCCCTTCGGAGAGCCAGTAGTGCCGGACGAGTAGGGAAGAACAACCATACTATCCAGATCAACTGCAAGCGATGCTCTGTTGTTTGTTTTCGAGTGAGATTTACCATTCGGGATATCGTACTCGGGTTTTCGCGAAATTACGTCAGCCCATTCGATTACATTTGAAGGAAAAGGAGAGCCGTCGGAAGAAGTATTTCGAATGCAGATAATTGTCTGAAATTGCAATTTTACAGATTTAAATATTTTATAAATAAATCTTACCTTAATTCTAGGGCACTTTCCAGCGGCAATCATTACTTTCTCTAGATGGTCTTCATCAGTGAGAACGACAGAGCAGCGAGAATCAAGAAACTGACGTTCCAGTTCGTCTGGAATAGGCAAAATTAAATTCCGTCAGTCATCGGGGAAATCGGATTGAGCAACTCACAATCAGTGAACAGAGCACTCGCACCAGATACTGCGCCTCCCGCTGCCATCACGCCCAATTGGAAGATGATCCATCTGGAGATGCGAATGTTGTTCATTCACAGTTCGGAACTCACTCAATACAATTGGAGAGAACAAGACACGCTAGATCTCCCTCTTTGAATCCCCTCACACGCATGAACGCTCGGACTTTGTGAGCCTGGAAGAAATAGCAATTGGAAATCGCTATTGGAAAAAACGGCATGAAATGTGGCAATTATTGTTGCTATGCGACTGAGAAGAGACCAATCACCAGATAATGAAGTTCGTGAAACGTAAGAGACTTTGTCGGGTGCTCAGCAGTGACCTGAAAACTTTGCCTGTGAAGCTTTTTTCCATGCAACTCTTCAAGGCATCAACTGTCACTGTTGCTGAAAGAAAAACGTATGAAGAATAGAAATCATCTCAGATTTGGGAACCGCTGACGCATGAACACAAAAGATCATTGAGCAACTTAGAGGTCATCGAGGAATTTCGTGTAATTCTGTATTCATTAGAAATAACAATGCGACGTGTGACGTTGATCATATTTTTGTATATTTTTGTAGAAAGAAAAGACCGAAATAGAAAACGAACGATAGCATGCTTCGTCGGATGCAGCTCTCCGTGTTTCCAGATTGCACTGAGAAGCTTCTTGGGAAGACTCTCGTTAGAGATCGGGACGGGAGGGAAAGGAGACTTGTACACCATTCTGAAACCACAATTAAAATGAAATCAGTGAGGTGGAGAACACTGATTTAGTCTTCTGTATCGTTCTTATATGTTGACAGACAGAACAAAATCGGCCCAAATCAGACTACAAAATGCTTTGTTTTTGTATAAAAAATCGCTCCTCCATCTCTATTCGGGTGAGTGCACGTGGGGAATTTACTCCCATTCCGTCGCATTGTTGTTCACCCTTCCCTTATCACTGCGCAACTATCAGAGTGTTATTATTCGTCTGTAACGAGAGTGGCACACTGCACTGATCGTTGAATCGGCACAGTTTACTCAGTTGTTGCATCCATCAAGGCAAAGTGACCATTTATTGAGGGGAATATTCGAGATTACAATAATGAGGTTCGTTTGCAAACCCATGGAATGGCTATAGTTTAACTGGATCTCGTGGTGAAATCACTGGGTGGCGGCAGCAATTCAACTTTCGTCTTCTTCCATCCGAACAGACTCAGAAATCCCTCTCGATAATCCTTGATGAGGCATCCAATCACAACTGCATCCCATCCAGGGAAGAGCGAGATGAGAAGAGGGAAGAAGTCGAACATTCCGTAGTCGGGAATACTGAGGAACGGGAGGTAGAGGACGCAAGTGTAGGGAAGACCGACGAGAACGAGTGGAACGAATGTCTGAACGGATTGTCCATTTCCATGAGAGTTTGCTTAGTTTTCTCGTGATCAATACATGCAGTACTATCGTGAATGGCATTACCATAGTCGGCATTCGCGTTGTTTTCCAACAGCTATCATTGGCATTCACTAGCCTGTACACAAGCTATCACGAGCATCTGTATCTGGAAGCTCTTGTATGTGAACGATATGGAATCAGCTCTCGATAGACTTCGATAGGTGAGACCAGCCAGGGAAGAGGCAGCGCCGAAGTTGCCAACCATGATCATGAGAGCAGAGATGAGAACGTAGAGAGAGACGCCGTTGTTGATGCTGCCGTATCTCTGAATGGAATGCAATTGATTGAAGAAGGGATGGAATTGACTACCCAATGATCCATCACAAGCCAGCCATCGTCGATCGTTTCATTGTACATCAGCACAAACTTCTCCTTCAGAATGGCCAATCCTGGATCGTCGGGTGAAGGACCGAGAGCTGCGGATATGAAGTACCTTAACATGAGATTTTATCGAGAGTGCTGGAAGAAAACAAATATACCACGCGATGCATCCGGTGATAGGATAAGCGGCAAATGCTGCGATTGATTTCGGTTTGGAGAACAACTCGATTTTGGTAGGACTGAAGGGAAAATGATTAAAGAATGATTGACCAAACTCACTTGGTAACAGTCCAATAACGATAGAGGAAGTGAATATTGAGAAGTGAGAAAGGAACTGTGAAGCAACCGAAGAATGCTGCACTGAAGTGCTGCAAAGTATTGAAACTGAAAGATCTTTCGAACTTGTATTCACCACGCTCTGTATCTTGGATCTTGCTACAGCTCCGAATGTAGTGTTGATTCGCAGGAACTTCTGGAAAATCAACGTTCTACTCATTGAAATTTGACAAATCTAACCGGATGAGCGACTTCATGAAAGATCGAGAGGAAGATGTCGTAAACGGAGAAGATAGCAAGGAGATATTTGTAAGTTCCCAATTCCTTCCGAGAATACTTCGCAATCAGGAATAAGAGAATCGAGTTGAAGAGTAGTCCTGCCCCTGAACAAGTACTGGGTTGCTTGTAAGCTCATTCAATAATGGAAACTGACCAACAGCGAGGGATTCGATATCTTCAGTATACACCATATTTCTTGACGGGGAGAATCAGTGTTAGCGACGAAATGGAATAGTGTGTTGACCGGCCGGCTTATATGGAAGTGCGCGACATTTAGGGATCAGTGCTTTACCGTATCTGATCATCTTAGAAGAAATCAACGGTCATACGACATAATGAGAGAAATCATCACGCTGGTAGGATAAAGATCTTGCAAGAATGGTGCGGTATATTGCGAAAATATATTATCCACACATGCATGACTTATTGTTCATGCCTGTTTGCTCAAATTTAGAACAGATATATGGCACCGCTTTCATATCTAACAATGTCTCACTATAGCGAATTCGTCTCTACCATTTGATGTAGTTACTCCTTTGTTTAGATGCGGAGATAGAGCTTTTGACATCCGTGTTACGAAGCCCAAATATTTTCGTCTACGATGACAATTAGGAAAAGATCTTCTTCAGTCTCAGTATGATTTAGGTGCAATCGTGCAATCGTGCTAATCTGAGCTCTGTCGTAGGAGAAGTATCCTATAGCGATGTCTGGTTTTCCCCATTATCATTCATTAGTTTATTATTCTGCTGCATAAGCATATGATTACGCCTACATACGCCACATCCTTGTGAAATACATGGTGTACGTTGCACTAGATCTAAAATGTGAATTTTCTCTTCACATTTTTTTGCAGTACGTTAATCGACTTCTAAATCCATTCTTTGGTAAGCATCGTGAAATATGAATTTGTGACAACTATGTGGTTGAAAGAAGCGGAGGGAGTTTTCTTTTCGAGGTTCTTTCCGAGAAGATACCGAATGATCTTTTTCTCATTCAATGAAATGCAGATGAGAACCATCACACTACCCCTGCAAATGCATGGCAATGAGATACACAGTTGCAAATTGGGAACTCACATTGACAGCCAGAGATCGAACATAGCAATGCTAAAGTGCCTTAGAGTATCGTATCCACTATTCGGTTCAATGAGACCGTATAGGAAGTAGAAAACATAAGCAGGAATGAACGACAACATCAGAGGAATGGCTATTTTCGTGAAGAACTGAATGATACTCGTAGATATTGTAATGTTTTGTAAAATTCTGACCTTGAGAAGAGCCAAGTTCTCTTTGATCTGATAATTTCTCGAAACGGAATACGTATCCATAATCGATTTTACCCTCATTCTCTCCATTTCTCTCTTATTGTAACGGTAGACAGCAGCGTATGCCTGAGATGAGTGTTCTTCGAAACGATCGCACACATTTTTCTCACGATGCATCCAATGATTGTCATAGCGGAGAAGTAGGCTGAAGAAGTAAGGTCTTCAATTGCTTCTGTAACGAGAATCATAATATTCGTTCAAGAGGTCGCCGAAATTACCATAAACGAGCAGAAATCCTTCAAGGTAAGCCAATATGTGAATAACGAGTTATTGAGTGAGGAAGAAGATCAGAGTCATTTGATCGTTACTCTCGAACCTGAGGGTTCTCACAAGATTACATGTTGTAGTGGTACAGAGAGATGTTTCGGGGGAAAAACTTTCTACTTTCTTCTCGAGAATCAAATCGATGAGCTTTGTTGATACTAGCGAGCATTGAACGTACCAATCACAAAATCGTGTAGCTGTCCATCTATCTATAGCGAGTGCAGAGATTCTGGAAAGAGATTTCGTCACTATTTGCTGTGTAAAAGAACAAATACTCACAAAAGCACTGCGTAACTCAGGAAAACCTCTTGCTGTATGGAACCAAGAATCAAGTACCACGTGTCAACTTCAAAGAAAGATAATAATCATAATCAGTAATAAATTACCTTCATAACTGAACCTAAAATATTGGTGGTAGAGCAGACCTATTCTAGTCCACGTGCACATAATACAATTGACAGCAGCGAAAGCTATTCGGAGACGGATCTTAAAGTGTCTTAATTTCCCGTGAATCTCAGATTTCCTATTACATTTCGATGGAAGATTGTTGTTGTGCACATAACGTAAACGAGAGCTCCTCCAACTACGTTTGTCCCAATGATACAAATCAGCTGAAATCGATAAACCAAAATTATTGGAAGGAACGCAACTTACCTCGAGGCAATAAATGATCTCGAACAACGGTGAATAGGCATCAGTAATGTCACGGCTGAGGTGGTTGGCGAGGTACATTATCAACGATTCGCAAATACTTTATTCGTGTAATGGATTTGAGAGCCTTGCTCGACCAAGCAAGCTGTAATTTGAGTCGCCCGTGTGGAGAAAGAAATTGCTAGTAACTCTCGTAATTGCAGCCTGACGACTAGCGAGTTAAATCTATGTGAACAATTTAGACAATCAAAATTTTTGACAATTCAGTGAACAATCCGAGTTTGGATCTATCTACGAATAACGTTAGTTGATCATTTCTTGCCTCCAAACATCATTGTAGATGGACCAGGCTTCTGACGAACCACTGCAACGAAAGGGCATAATTCTCACTGACGCACGTCTTATGGAAAGTTTACTTCATATTGTAACTACTTGTGATACGGAACTCATGCTAACGACGGAGACGTGATGAGAAGTAAGCGTTAATTTGCCGCGAATTGAATCGTTGAAGAAGAAATACACATAAGGAGGTAGACCTGAAACATTTTTCAGTTATCTAAATTTTCAACAAAACTACTGAAGTGTACCGTGTAGCATCATCCAGAAAACATGCGCAAGATATCGAACGAAGTCAGTTGAAGGGACAAATTGCAGTACGAGATAACCTGGAAAATATAAAATAAAAATAGATAAGACTAATATCAAAAATAGTATCTCACCGAAAAAAGTGGACATGTGAACGCACACAATAACACCGCATTGTACGGAAAGCTGAAATATGGAATACATATTTGATCTGATATTAGGAATTCTTACCATGAGAGCAGCCTTGTCAACTGTGCGCGCATAATGACCCGGATTGGACTGGAAATGGAAGATGAAAGATGCAATTACTGAACTCGAGACACACCGCATCTCTCTTCTCGGTCATCATCTTCCCTATCATGATTGCGTACAGCACACAGGATGCTGTTGGGAAGAAGATGTTGTTCGCAGCGTGAGTCACATTCGCGTACTGTAATAGTAAGCGTAAATTGTCTTTCACATCCGTAAAATTAGATGCAAACTGATTGCAAATACAGGGATAAGTGTGACACATTACTGTCATTACTTCATATCGATCGTCGATCATCGGATTGAAGTGAACAATGTGTAGATCGGAATTGAAGAAGGCGATTGGAGTGAACAGTGCTGCGAATATACCGAAGAGAGTTGGAGCGATCAGCCAAATCCAGATACGGCTGCCCTGAAGGGATGGATTCCCATGATGATGTGAGTAAGACAAACCTCATAAAGTTTCATGAACCATCGGATGCTGAGTATGTCTGCGAATCGATTGAGTGCGATGAGAAAACAGATTGAGCAAGAGGAGAAGAAGCACACTGAACGGATCTTAGAATCGTTGATCTTTGATCTCAAAATCGCTTACCAAACGCGAACATACAAACAGCAAAGTGCGCCTTCGGATGATGACAATACACGTCTCCCTGGAGATTTTTGGTATGCCGATTTCTATGAAAATATGTGAGCGAACCGTGGCGAAAACCCCTCCAGCGAAGAAGCAAATTACGAACATCAGCAGAATATCATTAACGCCGAGGAAGAACATCATCTGATACGCATGAGTGATATACCCGGAACCAGATTTCCACATGATACGAATAATCATGCCGGCCAATGAGACCAGAACACCTTCATTACCTTGTAGCATGCGTGCTTCTTCATCCCCCACATGATCCACAGACAGACGCAGTAGGGAACGATTCCGAGGACTCCGAATATCATGCAGACACATCCGAAGATCGGATTGCGAGTCCCGCGAGTCGACCAGTCAATCTCCACTTCGACTGCGCTGAACACGAATCAATATCCAAAGTTTATGCTTACAAACCCGCCCATCAAGGTATTTATAGTAATGATGCCAATGATGAAAGTTTGCGTTTTCTAGAAAATAAATGTGAAACTAACCTGCAATTGTACTCAATCTGCGCATCGAACAAAAGGTTGTTGCGAATCTGATCGATCATTGCCAAAGACTAGCCAATGAGAAGCAATGAGTAGTCAAACGAACTGAGAACTCTCAAGAGGATTGGTTACGGTAGCGAAGTGAAGCACGATTCTATTATTTGTGTTGAGAAAGGCAATACGAGAAGGTAGAATGGGCAATGCTGATGAAGGGAATATGCTAATGAGATCAATGACGAGGGATCACATGTGCTCATTGGTGCGAAAAGGATCACTACGATGTTTGAGACCAAACTGGTACAGTAAGACAAACTGCTTGAGAAGTAAAAACGATGATTTCATACTGCCATTATACTGTTATTGACATCGATCGTTTGTATTACTACGAGTCCCTTGAGCCTGAAGTGCACTACTAAAAGCGATCTCTAAAAAGCCAAAATTGTGATTGAAGTCAATGTCTGGTGATTCTGGAAGGCGGGATGGCCGAGTGGGGTAAGGCGCCGCCGGCCATTCGAAGGGTACCGAGTTCAATCCCCCGCCGATGCAAACCAAGCACACAAAACACCAACCGACAAAACACCAACGGTTCATAACTCTGTTGGGAGTTGACCTAGGGCAATCAATATTGTATCATTGTTATCAGTAGAGGTATACGGTATTACACTACCGTAATCGTCGGGAATCGCGAACTGATTTTTTTCCATCGAACCATGACCCGGGGGTCATGGTGAAATGTGTCGGTGGTCGACAAAAAGTATCGCATACCAAAGTATGTTACAGTAACCGGGCATGGGCAGTGACCAAAAATACCGTATCCCGGGAATCGCAAACTGACTTTTTTTTCAAAGTGCGAGATAGAAATTTGATCTTTGGTCGGTAGTGTCCACCGTACTCAGGCATGTTACCGTAACCCGAGATACCGTAATCCGGGAACCGCAAACTGACTTTATTCGATTAAAAAAAATAATTTTGTTGAAAAAGTCAGTTCGCGATTCCCGAACTACGGTATCTCGGGTTACGGTAACATGCCTGGGTACGGTAGACTCAACCGACCAAAGATCAAATTTCTATCTCACACTTTGAAAAAAAGTCAGTTTGCGATTCCCGGGATACGGTATTTTTGGTTACTGTACATGCCCGGCTACTGTAACATACTTAGGTATACGGCATTTTTTTGCCGACCCC
>LS518124.1:61569-97007 GCA_900490845.1 Pristionchus japonicus
AGCGAGTGGAGAGGGAAATGTGGGGGATTAGGGATTTGGTGGGGAAATGAGGGTTCTTCTTATATTCAAATGATTCTTCTTTCTTCTTGTTCCTATTAGACCCTATTATCTACATCTCCCTCCTCTGGAGAAGTCGAGTCCCATCGACTTATCATCTCCCTTTGGGATTGGGTATTCCTCCCAACAGGATCTTAAACATTTGGAAGTCGTACACAAATGGTATTGCGTAACAAGCATAATGAATGTGGTCACTGAACATTGCTCATTTGAATGAGAATTAGAAGACTGCTTCAAGGTGTTCAGCATTGTTAGTAGTGTTTAGCGTGTCATCTAAAATTTTAATTCGCTGAGGTGGATTACATCATATAAAACCTGTGAGACTGAAGATCGTGAAATTTGTCGAGACTTTCCTGGCTTTGATTTCATTACAAAGCCAAGAAGTAAGAGCGCCTTCAATAACAATCTTCTCTTGATCCAATAGAAAATATCACTGACTTGCGCACTTGGAGAAATCCAGAAAGCGTACACAAACAAGAAAGAGAAGTTGTTCATTTCTACGCCAACAAAAGCTGCGATTGCCACGATTCCAGTAGGAATGGAGATGATTACAAGCGGGAGAAATACCTACGATTCATGATGGAACCAATATTTATTTATGTTTCGTACCTGAGCGATTTGCGTTAGAAAGAAGCGCCGCTGCATTCGCTCCGTTTTATCGCTCATTACGTTTCCAAAGGAGCGGAGTTCCGTCCGAATCTAAATATTATTTTGCCACCCTACCGTGTTGTTCTTCATTTATACCTTGACAGCACAGAAGATGAAAAGGCCGTAGCTCACAAAATACGAAGGGAATACATCGAAGTAAAATTGGGTGAGCAAATCATACTCGCCACTCTGAAATGATATGATTTCTTCGTCGTTTCAGAAACATGGAAACTTCAGAGGCCACTGGAATTCCGTAAATTATGCAGTCTTCTGGTCCGGCTCCATGCAAATCGAGAATAACCCGTTCATATTTATGCCGGAATGCTTCGGTAGGTAAGTATCTCATACCATGCACCTGATGCGATCATTGCGTACATGTTATAGAACTGATGTTACCAAGCTATTGATTTGAAAGAAGATAGGAATGATGCATAGAACAATCTTGTGGAGCTTGTGCAATCAGATCTGAATCATGTTTCAGAAACATTGCAATGACGCATTGTTTACCTGTTCAGGGACAGGTATTGTAGTATCGAAGGTGATGGGAGCAACTGAAATAACGTTATCCGTGAGTATAATAAGAGAAATACCTGCCACATCAGATGAATTTGACTGCCAAAAGCAACTTCGAGAATGTCTGCAATCTTTTGAGGAATTCGGAAGAGTGGCGGACCATAGAGCGTAGCAAGGAATCCTCCTCCGACCATAAGGGGAATCTGAAACAATGGATATTGCAAATAGCAATGTCCAATCATTTACATTTATATTGATAGAGATAAGAAATGATGTGTAGACATTTGATAGAGCACTGATTATGCAGGCAAGTCGATACAGTTTTGCAGGTGCTCCAAGATTCAGCCGCCATAACGAGTATACGAGAAACGAGTTCAAGCACAACCCTCCAACTCCTTAACTTGATATCTGTAAACGCAGTTCGAAATCTAGAAAACCTTCGAGGAATATTATCACTCTTGCGCTCACAACCCAAGAACTGAGAGCCATTCGGAAAGCTTCCTGGTATCAGCAAATGAAAATAGAGACTGCAGCTGATGGATGTGTGATGCGGATGTTACTAATGATTTATGCTGATAGATATCACTCGTGTAATCTATTGATCATTATCGAGCAAGGATGGAAGAATAACAACACGCTTTGAATTGCACAGAAAACATGAGAAAGCGAATTATTCCATGAAACATTGGAAACAATTCGGGAAGTCAATCAAAAAAAATTAAAAGTGATCGGAAGTGGAAAAATATTCACATCCAGCATAATTTCACCTGCACTGCTTCATGAAATACAACTCATGAACACACTCTGGAGTTCCTGCGAAGATATCTCTGTTCAATGACGTCTGTCTATTATTTTGAATACTTTTCAGTCGAGTAACTCTGTTTATCCATTTTAGAACTTTATAAAACAGGCTAGTAGGGCATTCAATAGGTATCGCAAATTTAGCAGATTTATGAGTAAGTGGATATCTGAAAAGCTACAATTATCATGCTTCCATTATAGTTACTCACTTTTGTGACTGAAGTTTGCGTGAATTTACGAGAGTTTCCTGTTGCCGATTTCATTACAAAGCTAAAGAGTAGCAGAGCCTGTTCCAAAATTCAAAGTCAGGACAAAATTTGAAATGGTATGTACCTGCGCACTAGGAGAAATCCAGAACGCATAGGCAAAGAAGAATGAGAAGTTTTCTAAATCGACTCCAATGAATGCCGCGATTGCTATGATAGTGGTCGGTATAGAGATGATCACAAGGGGAAGGAGAACCTGAGTGACAACTGATTTGCAGAACTTCAGACTGATCAACCTGTGCAATTTGAGTTAGGAAGAAATGCTTCTGCATTCGCTCCGTTTTATCGCTCATGATGTGTCCGTAAGAACGGAGTTTCGCTCGAATCTGCATACAAATCGAGTCAGATGCCGATCGTTTCTGTTACCTGAACAGCACTGAAGGAAAACAGGCAGTAACTAGCAAAGTAAGAAGGGAAAACGTCAACGTAGAATTGCGTCATCAGGTCGTATTCACCATTCTAAATTTCAAAAATCTTAGATTTTCGATGTTTAATGCACCTGAGAAAATAAAGGAACGCCGTAGACCCGACAGTCCTCTTTGCCTGCTCCGTGCAATTGAGCTATTACATCTTCGAGGTATTTCCGATAGTCCTTCGTTGGAAGATACTTTAGACAGTGAAACTGAATGCGATTGATCATTTATCATTTTCTGGTAAGAAACTAACCCAGCTATTCACTTGAAAAACAACTGTAACAATGTACGCGTAGAAAAGTTTAGTGTGGCTTCGTATACCCAATCTGCAAGTAACCGATAAATCGACATTTGGCTGTAGCTCACTTTTTCAAGTTCATGTACTGGAGTACTGTCGAGCAAGGCATCAACTGAACAAGTGGGACTCATGCCGATTTGTGAAACGGAGAACGAACCTGCCACATCATGTGAGTTTGACTGCTGAACGCTACGAAGAAGAAATCTGACAGTTTCTCAGGAATGACAGCGAGAAGAGGGCCGTATAGAGTGGCCACGAAACCTCCGCCGACCATCAATGGAATCTAGAGACATCAATGGTTTGAACAGATTCTCAGTATTTTCTCACATCAATCACAACCGCGATGAGAAGAGACATGTACGCATTTGACACTGCCGAGATTATGCAGGAAACTCGGTAGAGATTAGCTGCTGGCCCAATGTTCATTCGAAAAAATGCCAGAATGAGCAGAGAATTCAAAATAATTCCACTTATTCCTGCAAGGGGATATTTTCAGCATGAATTCGATTGAACAAACCTTAAAGAAATATGATTATCCGAGCGCAGATGATCAAATAACTGAGAACCATGGCGGAATACGGCGTCTCTCAGTACGAAGAAGTTTGAAAACAAACTATGTGGTCGGATAAGCAAATTAACTCCGTCTGACGTGATTACAAAACGTCTGAGAACCATAATCATTGAACTGTAAAGGAAATGTGACCAATGTATGCTCATATCTCGTGTCTGCAGGTTTATTTCGGGCTCTATACGCTTCCGGGAAAATGTATCTGCATCGGCAAACATCATCAATGTTTCAGATTCCAAGGAAACCAAGTCCTTCTCCTTTCTCTCCTTCCCCGGTGTCTGATTTCAGCGCGTGTCTCTCATTCGCAGTAGCAGAACAAGGCACGAATGAGACGGCTTTTATTTCCCCTGTTTCTGCATTTCGAAAAAACCTCGCTCATTGTGTATTTTCATCACATTTCTTCAGGTATCGATGAAAACCTTTCTCCTCTTCTTTCTCTCAACCACCCTCGCCTTCGCAGCTGATGAACTGCTTTCGGTCAATGTGGTTAGTTAGTTGTGTTTGAATATAGATGAGCAAGTCAAAGAATAAATACTTTCTTGAAAACCTTTTCGTCAGGTGATCCGTCACGCCGATCGGGCGGCGACTTCTGGCTGGGCAACACCCCAGTCGCCCCAGATCCTGTTCAGAGGCAATGGAGAACTCACTGACGTTCGTTTCATAGTGTTTTCGAAACTATAAAAACAACTCTCAGCTCGGAATCGACAACGCCTTCGACCAGGGACGCGACTTCCAGCAGAGATACGTGATGAGTGGATTCGTCGATAAGAGATTCCTGCCTTCTGAGGTACGTGCATCTCTCTGTATTTTTATCCAACCCAATGACATAATCTCGTGCTGGCTTTTCTAATAAAGCACCTGGCCCATGTGTTTTGCATACGTGATAGCGATAAGAGTTATGCTCGCTTCCGCAACCGAGAGCATCACGTTTCAATGCCCATTTCAGGTCTTCGTTCGCTCTTCCGCCGTGAATCGCTGTCTGATGAGCGCCGCAGCATTCAGTGCCGGACTCTTCCAACAGTAATTGCCTCTCACATCTTCTTTGCTTCGGAAGAATGTGAAATTCAGAACCTCAAAATCACGCTCGATCGTTCCTCCCATCTTCACCAAGGAGCAAGCAACTGATGGGGTAATTATTCCGATTACTCATTCTTTCTCAGATCTACTTGATCTTTGATCTCTATTCTCTTCTCTCTAGCTCCTCGTCCCTCTTCTCACATGTGGTGATGGTTGGCAAGACGTCATCGCTCGTTACAATCTCTCTTCCAATCGAAACGTCCAAAGTGCAGCACTGATTGCGATGATGCAGACGCAGTGGCCGGCCGCGTGCGCCGTGAGTACCGTATTCTAGACACGACTAATCGATAACTGATCAAACTGGAATTCAGAGCGTCCCTCCTAACCTCGTGGATGCAATAATCGCTGAGGCGCCCAATCCACTGGTCAATATGCCCGCCAACTACAGGACTTGCGCCGAGGGAGCAGGGAGAGAGTTCATGTACAAGGTGCGTCATTTACATTCTGATCGCCCTAGCATCTGCTTATCCATCACCTATTGGGGAAACAATCGAGTCCATTTCAGTACATCGAGATGCTTGCTGGCGCGGGTCCTCACTTCAACGAGCTCCGCATCAAGAGAGTCGCAGGGATGCTGACGACTGAACTGATCAAGAACTTCGTCTCTGTAAGTCACTGAGACTCAGACTAAATTTCGAAAATCAAATGTTACAGGCAGCCAACTGCCCATCTCTACCATGCGCCGATCAGCCGAAGCTGCGCATCTACTACTCGGTTCGAGAGAATGAGATACCAATCTACAACTGAGTTCTTTCCAGCACGACGTCAATCTTCTCGCAGTCTCGCACATCTTCGGCGTACTCGATCGATTCAATGTGAGTTGGGGTTACCGTATCCCGTCTCATCAATCGATATCAGGGCATCACTCCGGCCTTCTCGTCCGCCCTCATCTTCGAGACTCGTCGCAATGAGTACGGAGTGTATGTGAAGGTGAGCCGAATTGACTGGGAGCTGACTGACTTCAAAATGGAAACAGACGGCTGATCAGACATTTCTGCTTTAGATCTTCCTGAAGAACGGACAAAAGGCAGACTTCGTGGACACTAACAACTGCATGGGCAATTGCTCCCTCGCTGCGGTGATCGCGGTAAGGAACGCTGTGAAATGGAAAGAATCATGTTCATTTCAGGGAGCTTCTCCTCTATCCATCCCCTCGCAGATTCTTTGCACGTCGTAAGAAGGAAAATTACTCGAGCACCTTTATGACACTCCCTCCATCTCCATGATTGTACTCCCTAAAAACCCGATAAATACGTAGACTAGATTCGACTAAGATCTTTTCGTAAGAATGCGGTTCTAGTTGTGTCGCTACATTGCATAATTGAGCTCCGGCTTATCAATAAAAAGAATAGGTGAAGCGATTGTGTAAGTTTGGTAAAGGTATGAGGGATCGGTGACAAGAATACAGAATCAAGAAGGAAAGAAATATGAGATGGGTGGGAGCTCATGAATTAGTGAACAGACTAATCGTGTTTGACTAGTCTCCAAAACCGCAACATCGAAGAGAATTTGGAAGGAAAATGGGCTTTACTCTCAAAATCAACCGTTCTTTCACTTCCGTTATAAATTCGATCTCATAAAGTGCTTGCATAAAACATGCCAGTTGCTCGAGGGAATTCAATAAATGATGATATCACGAGAGTTCATCGCATCGGTAGCTCACTTATTTCGATAGACTGCCAATCTTGCCGGAATGTCGCTGTCTGAAGTCATCGAAAAAGTGCACATCGGTAGGTTTTGAAATTATTTTCTAGCAATTTGCAGAGGTTTTAGTTGCCGGCATCGCTGCCAATCTCCTTCTGCTCTTTGTCATTCGCAAATTCACTCGTTCCACACACACAAGCATCTTCTTACAATCTTTGCTGGAATCGATGTATTTCTCACAATTCTTCACGCAATCGTGGAGCCGGTAGGCTTACCATCTTAAGATTTGACTTTCCGTATTTAGAAAGTTGTGATTGTCGGACCAACGTTCGGCGTCGTATCGGACACATTCATTGAAGACAGGGTGGGCTGCAGTGCACAGTAGATGGCCATCGAGCGAATTCCAGATGCTAACAGGAACGTACTGTTCCTGTTTCACGATCCCCTTTGCTCTCATGAACATTCACTTCCTATATCGATATTGGTCGGTCCGCTATCCCCATCTCATTCGTTTCTTCTCCGAGCCGCCTTTCATAGCTTTCATTTCGATCTTTCCGGTTGCGATTTTCGTGATTTGGTGAGTCTCGGTTTCTTTCAGCAGTTTGGATTTGGCTTCTAGGGATTGTTTCTGCATGTTTGGCACGATCGGAGGCTTGTTTGATCCATGCACAGTGGAGCTGAGGGCTGAATTTCAAAGGAAATATGGAAAAGTAATAATGGACGGATGGCTGATTATCGACCATTGGGTGAGAAAATGAGGCATCTTCTTCGCAATCTGACATGTAGTTAAAAAAATGGACGAGTCTGTTCAGCGAGATGGAATCCAGCAATTCAAGTTCACATTCACTGTCGTATTCCTCGACATCCTCATGATTATTTCCTTCACAATCGCTCTTTCACTCGGATGTCTCACTTTCTTTCACATCAAACAAGCACAGAAAATCTCAACTCAAGCTCGGAATCTTCAGCTGAAACTGCTGATAGCCGTTACTGCTCAGGTTTGGGATCTCTGATTTTAATCCACTAGGGAGGGAGGATTCGATATCCAATGATCATCCCAGACCATCCTCATTATTTCTTACTGAATACGCAAAGATCTATCAGACACTAGTACCACTGATCTTTGTCTACATTCCGTACTTCTTCTCTCTCACTTTTCCCTATCTACAAATGTCTGATTATGGAATGGGAGAGCTGTGCATGCAATTGACGGCCTGCTTTCCTGCCTGGGATGCAGTGATCATGATTCTGCTGATGAAGGATTATCGGTCAGCCTATTTGCTCTGAAAGCTCTTCAAAAGTGGGCATAGAACAATTCATCGATGACTCCGCTTGCAGAGAAGGCCTATGGCGTATGGTTCGTCGTCCTCCGCCGGAGAAAACAACAGTCGCATGGAATTCAATGGTAAAAATGACGGCGACTCAAGTTCCGAGAGCGAACGAGCAATGATGATCACAGATGAAAACAATTTTTCTCGTTTGGCACATTTATGAGTTGGGTTACAATGAAAGAAGACTGCATATCCGAACAAACTCGGAAATACTTCTCACCATTAGATCAGCGCTACGTCTTCTCCAACTTGTCCGTTATCCTCTTTGCAACCTCTTTGTATCCGGGCCTCAACCTGTCCAGTCCCTCCTGGTTCAAATGCCCGCTTCGATCACCGTAGTATTGATGCAGATTGAGAGGGTTGTAGCTGAAAGCGTCTGATTTATTTGCATGACGAGAGAAAACACTAACAAAGGACAGTAGTCGGGCTCGCAAAACTGATCAGCGACGTTGTTGAAAGTGATCGTGGGAGAGACAAGTGACCTCATCAATGTCCATTCCGATTCGTGTAGTTTATCGTGTTCCTGAAATTACGATTGGATTGGCCGTATTTGAATACACATTTGCCCATCATTGAAACATACTTCTCTCGATAGTTGCATGTCTGTGAAGTTGGTGTAACCCAATTGAAGTCGTCTGATCATCTCTTGCTTTGGATCAACAGTGAATCCGTGGTAGTCACTCTGACCATCGATTACGACGTATTCGGAATGATTTCTAAATGCAATTATTCGGAAAATGTAACCAAATCCGATTTACTGAAGAATCCTAATTGTAGTCGAGACTTGTCGTTCAAGCGCAAGCTTCGGATATAGGAAGAAGTTAGGTTCCCTGAAATACTTTGTTACGGAACGTATCTCTCGCTCCCGGAGCAAACCATGCGATCACCCATACGATGTCTGGCTTCATTCTCTCCAATACTGTGAGAAAAGCTGCCCGAAAATTTGTGCAATTCGGCTGCCAAATCAGAATTGGACATCCTTGAAAAATATGCTTGATTTTGTATTGTTGTATCGTAGAGTTGCCCCTACTCACAAGACGATGTGGTCGCCCAGTGACTGTGCGTAGTCTGGTCACGCGGGTTGTTTAGATCGCCGCGCCCTCTCTCTCTAGTCTAGTCGATCGATAGCGGGCGAGTTGTTTGTCTCCTTCCTCTCCCCTCTCGCCTCTCCCTCTCCCTCTCTTCCCTTCCCTCCTCAGTCCAGCACCCAGTTGGTCTCGTGAGTCGTCGATTAGTCATTCCCCCTTCCCAAGTTGTGGATAAACCTTCTATCCACTTCTGATCCGTGTTCGGCACTAGACAGGGACACAACACGTTTTCATAATGTACCAACTAACCTAGTTCTGAGAATAATCGGATCGTTTTGAATTTGCCTTCGAACGCATCGTGAATCACAGAGGCTGCTCTCCAGGCGAACGAGTTCCCGAGAAGTAGAATCGACAAATTTCCAGAGTCTTTCTGAAAGGATTTATTCAAATTTGTTCTTTTGCTGAGCTAGATACATACAAAAAGAAAGCTGTAAGCAGTGTGTTTCGGGTTCGTGTAGTTGGTCCATCTGCAATTGTTTGCTTGAAATGCCCAAGGAAGTAATGCTTTACAGCCGTGCTTCGATGTCAGGAACGTAAGGAGGAAACGGGTAAATATCAGTAGTGATCGCCCAGTGGAGCGCCGATTGAATCTCTTCTGATGTGTCTGTAATGCGCTGCTCTTTGCAAACTCCGATGTTGTTCATCGCACAGTTACCAGGAGCCTCTTCTGCTTCCAAATTCCGATTCAGCGCGAGTTCGTTGAGTCTCGGTCCAGAGACACAGAGGAAAGCGATCATCGAGTAGACTACCACGACGAAATACAACTTCTGCTTGTTCGAAAACCCCTCGATAATCTTCGCGCATATGATAAAGATGAATAGAATCAAGCATCCGTTCCTTACACCTGTTGTGCTTGCGCTAATACAGGTCCAATGTAAACTGCGAAACCGGAAGTCGTATCGTGATTTCGAGATGCATACTGGTAGAAGACTACCAGAGGCCAGTGAACGAGGTAGAGCTCATACGAGATATCACCCACGAAACACAGGAAACTGAGAATCTGCCAATGGATAAAGCGTTGGGTAGCTCAATCATACCGATTCGAAAGAAGAATTGATTGATGCACGGTGCCCATGAATAACAAAATTGAAGCACTTAGCGTGATCTAGAATGTCTATTTGGAGCAAGCAAATGAAAGTCTACTCCACCGAAAATCGTGCAAAATCTGGTGAAATGATAAAAGGAAAAATCAGTAGGATCCATATTCCAAGAATCAAGATAATCGAAGCAGTTTCGAGTGAACAACAAGATAGTGACTTCGTGGGACGGACTGTAATGAATAAGGTGTTTGAGAGAACTTGATCAACTTACTGAAATGTCCATTCTCCGCATCTGAAGCACATTCATTTTCGTCATTCTTCGAAACAAACTGAGCTGCAATGAAGCCCACCAAGAATTGCCAGAGACGAGAAGGGAGAGTGTAAAAACGAGAGGTCCCATTAGAGAAACCATAGTGGACAAATGAAGCTGAGGTGTGTATTTTGAGAGAACAGCAGCCTTAATAATGGGTACCTGAAGCCAAAGCGAGAGTGAGAATCAATCGTAGTTTCGTGCTTCCCACAGAGGAAATGAAGGTGTGAAGAAATGGAGCGGCGAGGTAGAATTGAACCTCGACGGATAGAGACCAAGTATGGAGTAGAGGAGAGAACTCTGCTGCCTACATGTTTCGTTAGAACGGCACGGAGATTGAGGAGACAAACTTGTATCCAATAATCACTCGCTTCCCATACTTGATGCACATTCCTGACGAAAAAAGCAGCCCATTTGGTAGAGTCGATGACTTTTTCCAAATCGAGAGACGCAAATGATAAAATGGAGAACAACTGAACAGAAAAGGCTAATCTTTTTCATTGATTGTGACTTACTAAAGTTATGAGAATCGTTACTGAATAAAGCGGAACGATTCGAGCGAATCGTCTAGAGTAAAATTGAACAAAGCTGTCGATTGTTGGATTCTTATCCCTTGATAAAATCGTCCATATCAAATAGCCCGAAATTACGAAAAATCTGCTTGCATTTGCCGTGAACACAATAAAGAGAAAAAGGCTTACACATCGACGCCTAAAAAGCCTCTAGAGCAGAAATTAGAGTTGATGTGAAAGAGGACAACAGCGATTATGGAAACTCCGCGCAATCCCTGAGAAGAAAAGTAACTATCAGATAAGAATTGAACGCTTGCCTGCACATCCAACCGTTTATTGACTGATTTCTCATGACTAGATTCTTGGACAATACTGGAAGTTGGCGACTCCATGTGTGAAAAATAGCGAAGCAGAGTGAAGAGTAACCATAGAGAAATTGGACTTCTTTCCACTTTTCTCTTCTCTCTCCTCGAAGGCGTTAGATATTAGTGGAGGTAAAGGAAATGAAATGAGGCTTCGTATTCCAGTGAAAACACGTTTATTT
Organism: Pristionchus japonicus; assembly: GCA_900490845.1. Classification (NCBI taxonomy): domain Eukaryota; kingdom Metazoa; phylum Nematoda; class Chromadorea; order Rhabditida; family Neodiplogasteridae; genus Pristionchus; species Pristionchus japonicus. The sequence goes on from LS518124.1 coordinate 72,680, forward strand.
GAAATCGAATCTGAATTTGTCTTGTTGGATCATAGATATTTGTGCTGAGAAACCAATGCACATGCATACCAGATATTTTACTGTGATTTAAAAAATGGTTTAATTAGTGTGATGTGACAAGAACTTCTCCTTAGCAGAGAAAAGCAAATTGGCACACTTCAGAAACACATTTAAGAGACTGTCTCGGTAAAAACTCAGCATCCCGCGGACATCTCCCTAGCACAAAGATCCAGCCCTTCTCACTACCATGGCATGAGAGGGTCTGGGCCCCTGATCGATGAAATGGTGCTTTTGGGATTCCTCGCCGCGTGTGTGGTGCGCCATGTGCGCGCGAAGTTCGAAAAATCGATTTTCATATCTTCTTAGCCGGACAAGCTAGACTCGAAATTCTTTTTGCATTGTGTTAGTGAGCTCAAATGAACAAACTTTCACCTGGAAAGTTTTGTGAGCTTCGATTCCAGAGGCTTTTTTGCATGTCCAAAAATCATTTTTCCTCCAGTTTCCCTACGTTTTCGAGAGGGGGGCAAGGTCCCACATAGCACACAGTGTGCCTCCAATGCATATGAGCATTTTCCACCACATTTGACAGAATTCGGTTTTACTCCACCCCCAACTTTTGATTCCCGAAGTTGGTGTACTGCCTAACTCCAAAAGGCGGAAACGTAGCTTTCACTAAATGTATACGTGTGCTAGAATGGCCAGGGCCTAAATGTGTTAACTTCGAAGTTTGGGGATGATTGAAGCACTTTGAGTATTTTTACGGAGGCAATTTTGTCGTCGAGGACCATGACCCGGGGTTCATGGCTGCACTCTGCACATCGCAACCATGAACCCCGGGTCATGGTCCAAAATCGAGTTGGTGGGGATCCTGAAGTAACACACCTCATCGCATACTACTGTGCCACACATACTACCGTAGCCCGGTATACCGTGCTCTGTTCAATCGTGAACTGACTTTAATTCAAAAATGTGTTTCAATGTCTCTTCGGAGAGTTTTCACAAGAAAAGTTTCTTGGAAAAATATGGAAATAATTTTTAACATTTGAGTGGCTCTTAAGCTAGCACTTGATAAAAAAGTAAAGCAATTTGAGTGCAATCTAATGCCAAAGAACCGAACAAACAACGTGAAAACAGATTTTTGAATAAATGTCAGTTCACGATTGAACAGAGTACGGTATAGCGGGCTACGGTAGTATGTGTGGCACAGTAGTATGCGATGAGGTGTGTTACTTCAGGATCCCCACCAACTCGATTTTGGGCCATGACCCGGGGTTCATGGTTGCGAGGTGCAGAGTGCACCCATGACCCCCGGGTCATGGTTCTCAACGACAAAATTGCCTCCGGAAAAATACTCAAAGTGCTTCAATCTTTCCAAAACTTCGAAGTTAACACATTTAGGCTCTGACCATTCTAGTATACGTATACATTTAGTGAAAGCTACGTTTCCGCCTTTTGGAGTTAGGCAGTACACAAACTTCGGGAATCAAAAGTCGGGGGTGGAGTAAAACCGATTTCTCTCAAATGTGGTGGAAGTTGTTACCACACATGCCAGGCACACTGTGTAGCTTGTGGGACCTTGCCCCCCTCTCGAAAACGTAGCGAAACAAGATGAAAAGTGATTTTTGGACACGCAAAAACGCCTCTGGAATCGAAGCTCATAAAACTTTCCAGGTGAAAGTTTGTTCATTTGAGCTCACTAACACAATGCAAAAAGAATTTCGACTCCAGCTTGTTCGGCTGAGAAGATATGGAAATCATTTTTTTGAACTTCGCGCGCACATGGCACACCACGCACGCGACGAGGAATCCCAAAAACACCAGTTCATCGATCAGGGGCCCAGACACTCTCATGCCATGGTAGTGAGAAGGGCTGGATCTTTGTGCTAGGGAGATGTCCGGAAAAGTGGCGAAATGGTAAATTTTTACGGAGACAGTCTCTTAAATACAGTGTTCTTATTTGTGGCTGCCTAATTTCTCGTTCGGTCCTCTTTGAATAGATAAAACACTGATCATATTAGCTCCTCTCGCTCCTTAAAGCCATCCTTCCCACCGGGTGCAATTGCTCTCTTGATCTCTTCTCTGATCTCACCACGCTTCCGATAAGTGAAATCTGTACCCGAGTGTGTCTCTCGGGTGTCACCGTCCCAACTGTTAGTCTAGAGAGTGCAGTAAAGTGAGAGAGTAGCCAGACACAGCGAGTAGTGAGCGCATATAAAAGCACGCTCAAACGAACAGTGAAACACTTCTCTTCATTCTACTCGCCAGTAATCACCATGCCGTCCTACAAGCTCACCTACTTCAACACGTCCGGAAGGTACGTTATCATCCTTCGATTGCTCATTTGATGGTCAAATTGCAGGGGAGATCCCATCCGAATTCTCTTCTCTCTTGCCGACGTTCCCTTCGAGGATGTGCGCGTGGAAATCAAGGATTGGGCGGCGCTCAAGCCGAGTAAGCTCAGCTCCCTCTTTCTCAATCCCTACCAGGGGTGTGCAAAATTTCCCGACCTTTCCCGAAATTTCCCGAATTTCCCGATCTTTTTCGGGAAATTTTATTTCCCGATTTCCCGATCGAAAATTTCGGGAAATTCGGGAAACTTTTAGGCCCGATAAAGTTGAAAAATCGTGAAAATATGCAAAAATCTAGTGAAAAACTTAATTTTTGGAGAAATTTTGAAGCCATTTCTGTCGAATAATACAACTTTTTGCGCTCGGAGCCAGTTTTGAGCTCTGCTATTTGAACTTTGACTGAACTATTAATCCCGGATTCTTTGCAGGTCGTTACCATAGCATCAAAAAGCATCGAAACATTTTAAAAATTACCTGACATAGCACCAGGCGTGTGTGCGCGAATATTCTCGGAGATTTCAGTGTATTCTGAAGCCGTCTGGAGATCTTTGAAAATTTCCCGAATTTCCCGAAATTTCCCGGTTTTAAATTCGGGAAAAATATTTTTCCCGAAATTTCCCGAAAAGTTTTTCCCGCACACCCCTGATCCCTACCTTCCAATCTCAGAGACTCCCCTCGGCACTCTGCCTGTGCTCTCCGTCGACGGCGTCGAATTTGGGCAGACTCAAGCCATTCTTCGTTATCTCGCAAGGGAATTCGGTAAGTCATTGAGATCTCGTACCCATCAAAGTCTCTTCGAATATTTTATGTAGTTACTCATTCCAGGCTTCGCCGGTCCCGGCAATCTCTCCTCTGCAATCGCAGATTCTCTCGCCGATCAGATGGCCGATTTCATGTCAGCCATCTTCAACTGGCACGGAGTGAACGTCGGATTCATGCCCGGAGATAAGGTGATTCAAATAGTAATTGTCGTAACGCTTCGTGTAGGCGAACTACTTGAAATATTGTTCTGAACTTCAAAAACGATCCATTTAGGCAGCCCTTTACCAGAAAGTGTTCATTCCCGCGAGAGACAAGCACTTTCCCTACTTCGAGAAGGCTCTGAACAATGTGAGCGCAATTCTATTAAACCGTTATGCTTGCCAACCCCATAGTTATGATCTGATATATTTCAGTCGACGACTGGCTGGCTGATCTCCTCTCCCTCTCTCACTCATGCCGATCTCTTCGTTGGTTGTGTCATCGAAATGCTGCTTAGACTAGTTCCCGAGAAGGAGAAATTGCTGGCTGATTTCCCTCTTCTCGCTGAGAATCAGAAGAAATTCCTCGCTATCCCAAAAGTCGCCAATCACATAGCGAACCGACCCAAGGATCTGTGGTTTTAGTTGAATAGTTGAGCATAAATAAAGCATTTGACATAACTTTATGTTGCCTACAAAAATATGGACAATACAAATTATGGTAGAGTAGCAAGATGCATGGGAACTCATGCTTGCTGAAGGAACACAACCTTTGCTTGAACATTCGGCGTTCCGAATAGCCATTTTCTATAAGGCGGCAGACAAAGCAGATTGATCATTGGCGATGCGAGTGAAACGGTTTGGAAACTCTTGAGAGGGATGTTGATAGACGAAAAATGGTCAATTCTCACCATCATTAGCAGTCGTCCTGGCCACTCCGGATTCAGCTGTAGTACCATATTGATGAACCAGTAGGAAGTACCCATCACTGTGCCGAGTGGAAGCATCATTTGATATGTAAGAGTCTGCAATTGAGAAGAGCTAATCCTCAATTGAGCCGTAATAATGAACCTTGACAATGCTCCCGTGATAAACACGATCTTTATGGTTCGGAAAGTTCTGAAAAAGCTCAATAACCAAATATTGAATACTGGCCACCTTTATGATATTCTTAAGTCGCATTCGCACAAAATAGCTACAAATCATGCAAATCGGAGAAACTAAGCCGACCGGCAAAATTGCTGGAGCTCCATTCGCGCTGAGAACACTCGGGAATCCTACAACTATTGTTGATCTGACTCATGAATATTCAAACTTCGAGCTGAATAGTCGGAGATGTTCAGTGATTTAGAAATCTCGTCAGGCACTGAATCGGCCACTGAGAAGTACAAAAACTGAAATTTTTCAAAATCATTATTCTCGAAGAACAAAAAAGGAAAGATATCCCACAGTTTGAATTGCAGTTGGAACATAAGAAGCGAGGCATACAGTCCGAACAGCTATCTTTGTGTATTTGATTGGCCCAGAAATTGATAAAACGCGGAGTCGATAAAGGAATGTATGAAGAAGTATCCACGAGGTTAGATTGTGAACCACTGCTTGAACGGCTGAACAAAGTTTCAAAATTTTTGGGACTTTTTCAAACATACATTGATTGAAGAGGCAGAAGTCACTACCGATTAAAGTGCACGGTCCAATGAACACGTTAACTGATCCTTCGGGCAAAATGATGAATCTGACAGTCGTAAAATTTTTCTTTTTCCCCAGGAACATTTTGCCTTGAAGTGGCCAGTCCTCCTGACACGCAAGAAATGATGTCGATGATTGCATTATTGATGAGGTAAATGGAGAAAATGCGCATCGACGGAGGTGTTCTGCGTCGAATATCAAACGAACAATGTCAGAGTGGTAACTTACCCTTTGTGGATTGCTATCAGTAGTAGGAAGTTAGCGATGAGTGCTGTGGAAACAAGCGCGAATTGTATGGTGAGTTGGATGATATCGCTAGCTGAGAGCATCTTCTGATGACGGACACTGACTAAGATTATTAGATATAGATCATCCAAGCTATGAGAAGAAACCAGTAGGTAATCAGTGCCAGTGCAAGTCTAATGGACGTCTTATTCATAATGATATGAGACGACAAACATCTCGGGCGATACGAAGATAAGACATAGAAGAATAGCACGATTTGAAATATAACAATCTACAGTCGGCCTCAAAAGTCATTGCGCACTTTTTCAATCGTTTGTAACTTTCAACTCAGAGCAGATATCGACCTAATTTTTGTTCTATTGCACAGATAATCTATAGAAGCTTACGATGGACATACAATGATTTCGGTGAAAAAAATCAATAATTTCATAGTGATGATGCAACCGATGGATACTTTTTCGAAAATTCATTATTCTTCGAGCGAGTTTATTCGGCTCACCAAACTTTTTATGCATAGACATCAACCCTAGGGCTACTCAGAAAAAAAAGTATCAAGTTGCTGCGACCACTCTCCGTGGCAGCAGAAATTCACCTTGAAATGACCTTGAAATTTCATAAGTCTGCTGCTAGTGTTGCTAGAACCTTGTTCAAGGGCTTAAAATGTTTCTAATGATGAGTGTCAATGATCCTGAGAGTTTGGTAGTGTTTGGCCTCCATATGCTCCAGAGTCACGAAAAAGTAACTTTTTCACATGTATGTTTTCGGCAGCCTATGCACTCTATGGAACGTTATCCGAATTTTCGGTTTTCGCATGTATTCGGTAGATGATCCATGGGAGTAGCGTTTCTCAACTTTTTGGACTGTTTAGACATCTGTCCGTGCTATGGCGATTTTTCGAAGAAGACATACTCACTCTAAAAATAATAGCCCGTTCAACTATCAAAATTCATAAATATCTTTCTCGACGAGCTGCGGTTCTGAAACTTCACGTAGTACGTGAGGGTGATGTGGGCCAACTATTGATTGTCATCATCTTAAAAATGCTCTATGTAACTTTAAAAATAGCTTCGACTACCATCATCAATAGCCGTTGCGGTAGCTCGGAGGGTAATGCAAGATACTTGTCAAGTGACCAGTAAATCAATGCGAATACTGATCCGAACGGGAGAAGAGCTTGATACGTTAGTGTCTGAGTAGTCGATGGAGATTTCAATACAGACACTATCGACTCAAACCTTGGCGATATTCCTGTGAAATGCACGTTCTGCCTGAATCTGAAATATCTGCGAGAAAATAGTCTCAGATAATGCACGTTAGTCTCACGCTTCTCTCGATTTTTCGGATAAGATTACGTCGTATGAAATAGATGACAATCATCACAATCGGAGCTACTATTGCACTTGGTAGAATGGAGACAGCGGATCGTAACGTATCCACTCTTGGGAACACTGTCCACAATTGATTATAAACCATGCAACAGTATTGTTTTACCTTTTGTAACATAATTCGCCAGTTTGAGTTGTTTCAATACAACATGATTGACTTCTTCAGCTATATAGTAGTAGGCCAACTGAAAAGGAATAAAACCTCAAGATTCTTCTCAAACTTACCGTGTTCACAGTAGTAATCATCATAGTTGCAACGCATCCAATCCAGATGCAATGCTTGGATTTAGATTGTAGCTGGTATTTCAACCCTTTCAATGCATAGAGTCGATAGCAGAATGAGAGTAGAAGGAACCACGTTGATTGATTGAGAAGACCCGATTGAATTGCTGTGCATGCGGACACTTTATGAAAATCGAACAAGGGACTTACAATGTACGAAAAGACAAAATCCAGGGCTAATCTTAGAGCATGGACCAATGAAAACAACGACAGTACTATCGTCTGGGCCATTTATCACTCTTGAAAGACTTCAACATTTGAAATCGACCCAAGTAAACCTTGTGCATGCTAGCCATCCAGAAATAGCCGAGATCATATCGACAATGGCAGTATTTGCAAGAAGAATAGCGTAATTCCGCATTGAAGGAGGAGTTCTTGAAACGGGGAATCTTTGAATGCCAAACTCAGAATGCACTTACTTTTTGTTTATCGCGAAAAGCAAAAGCATGTTGGCAGCAATAGCGAAAAAATCGACGAAACATTGAAATGTGAGATGGAGCCGGTCGTTGCGAGTGAACATTTCGAATATGCCACGAACGCGAAAGAAAATAACTCGGAATAAGACGCTCTTTCATGCTTGAATAATAATCATCATTTATCTTCGCACAGATACTGCCATACAGCCAAACATACAATAACACGTCACAAATCAAGCCTCTATTGATCCACAGAGTGTATTGCTGTTACACTTGTTTTCCAGCCTGAAATCGCTTTGCGATAGGGCGGAAGACAAACTAGGTTGATGATAGGAGAAGCGAGACAAATGAAACTGGCTGTCTGTAAAAAGATTGAGATGACAATAACCGACGCTTCCAAACCATCATTAGCAGTCGACCCGGCCATTCAACATTAAATTGGTAGATCAAGTCGAGTGACCAGTACAGGGAACCGAGCACAGAGCCCATCGGAAGCAGTGTCTGATAGGTTAGAGTCTGGAGATAAAAGAATAAATTATGAATTGAAAAATCAACAAACTTTGACCACACTGCTGTGTTGAGCGCGATCTTTATGGTCCTGAAAAGTCCACCGGTTTTTTTATCGATTATGACGTACACAGCACCTTCAATTTTCTTAACAAACTTTGTCGAACGAAATAGATGATGATCATACAGCACGGTGAAACTACTGCTGTAGGAATTATCGCGAAAGCGACTGATGAATTGTCGACCTTTGGAAATCCTGAAGGCAGTTCAACTTCAAGTTTTTCTAGACTTTTTACTTCGAGCCGCGTATCCAGAGATATTGAACGTTTCTGTGATTTCCAAAGGAACTAGTTTGGCAATAGAGAAGTACAAGTTCTGAATACAGTATTCTTGTTGTTGAAAAAATGGTCTCTAACAATCTGAGCTGCACTCGGTATATACGACGTGATGCACAGAGTCCAGATCACACAACTTGCAGCACGCAATGAGTGGTCGACACTCAGCATCAGAAGACGATAAAGAAAAGAGAGGAGAAGCAACCAAGATGAGAGGTTATGAAGAACCCCTTGCAGTGCTGATCGATTACCATTAGTAAAGGGAGAATTGGTGACATGAGGAAGAAAATGTACTCACACTGGCTAAACAGACAGAAATCAGTTCCAACATACATGCAGGGTCCAATGAAGAGGCTCACTGTGGAGCCGTCGGGAACATTGATTACTCTGGAGTGATTCATTCATCCCCACATTAGATAGGATTATTCAACCTCGAGCAGGCAAGTCCGCCCGACACTGCGATTACTAGATCGATGAGAACATTGTTCTTGAGGAAGATTGAGAAAGTTCGCATTGTTGGTGGTGTTCTAAGTTGAATAGGTTGGTCAAGTCAAGTGAAAGTATACCTTTTCACTATGATAATGAGGAGTGTGATGTTTGCAGCTATTGCTAGAGAATCAACGACGAATTGAATGCACAGATGAATTTTGTCGTTGGTAGTGAGCATCGTATGTAATGGATGACAATTTCTCAAATATGCGAGTTATTTGGTATTGATTATCATCGGCCGACTTATTACATATAGGTCACAGACGGTGTGAAATACCATGTTTAGGTGAAATATAATGCCAAATAACATGAAAGGTTGAGTCGGACTAAATTGTTTTCTTTCCATTCTTTTTCAAGTGCACCGTCTCGCTGAAAAGCCAATGATACAGTGATTGTAGACGTGTTCTTTGGCACATTTAGTGCGTTCGAGTGTGACCTTAGTAGCTTATGCTGCTGTATAGTTTCTATCCATCCACAACTCTCAATCTCTTATCAATTCACACTCTTTCGTCTTCTCTCTCTCATCTCCACTAGTCGTACATTGGTGCTTATCTTACGCCCTTCTTCGTATATAAAATCATTTGTAAGCATGGTCTGCTCATCCATCGACCATGCCTTCTTTCAAGCTGACCTACTTCGATGGACGTGCTAGAGCCGAGGTTTGATTCATTTTCATTCGCTGATTTAGTCGAACTCAAATTCACAGTTGTATATAGATTATGACGGATTCCTTCACAGGTTGCTCGCAACATTCTCTACCTTGCCGATGTTCCCTTCGAAGATGTGAGAGTCTCGTTCGCAGAGTGGCCTGCGCTCAAAGCGAGTGAGTAATTGCGAAAAATGCATCCAAAAACGATGCACGAAAATCGGTATTGTGTGTATTTGATTCAGGCACTCCATTCGGTCAGATCCCTCTGCTTGAAGTGGACGGAGAGCCTCTTCCTCAGTCATACGCCATCTTCCGTTACCTCGCGAAGCTTTACGGTGAGCTCTTATTCTCATTGTCGTTGATAACATTCTTATCAACAATCGATTCTCAAACGAGGACCAATACACGTTTCTACGCGTTATACCTCTAAATCGGAAAATGGTTCATGTTCCTACGGATCTCACATCAATAAGTTTAGGTTTCGCTGGTCAGACTCCCTTCGAGGCAGCATGGGTTGATGCCCTGGCTGATCAGCATGCGGATTACTTCAAGGAGATTGGCCCGCTATTCTCGCTCATCTGGGGATTCGCACAGGGAGACAGAGTGTGTTTTCCAATTATTGCCTGCCAAATATTAGTTTGAAGTTCTGGACACGTTATGTTTCAGGCAACGACTGTGAAGGAGGTTGGAGTGCCCGCGAGAGATAACTACTTCCCTCTACTCGAGAAGATTGCCAAGGTTCGTTCATATTCTATCCTTTATGTCGTGTTCTTGACAACTGCTAGTCTGCTAGTGTGAATCTGAAAGAGAATGAAATCTCATTCCAGGACAACGGTCTCAATGGTCATTTCGTGGGCGATTCTCTCACTTGGTTCGATCTTCTTATCGCTGAGCACGTCGGAACAGTCAATCAGCATCTTCCTGGATTCCTCGCCGCTTATCCCAATGTCATCAAGACTGTACGTTTCATTTGTTCTTCACAAACACCATAGTCATATAATCCATGAAATATAAATGTGAACAATGAAATGTTTCCTTCAGGTAAACAAGATCAATTCGACTCCCCGACTGAAGGAATGGATCGAGAAGAGAAAGGAAACGCCTTTCTAAGACTAGACAAGTGAAGAGAAATGAATTGTTCAAAGATCGATAAATTATTTGCTTTTGACAAGTGATCAGAAAATTGAACCACATACAAACACCATGTTTGAACATCACAGCATCTGAAATACCAGTGATTTACGCAAAGTTCAGACAGTTGTTCACCACTTTCCAGTGATAAAACATGAGAAAGTGTGAATCGTCGTTGCATTGATTTCCGTTCAAGTCTTCAATCGTATTGCTCACTTCACTTTTCAACACTTCACTTCACTGTGACCACTTTGCACACTCTTCTCTCGCAACATCTAATCGTCATACGTGCTTATCTTTCGTTTTCTTCCGCGTATGAAACCATTCGTGCGCTAGCCATCTATCGATGCCGTCTTACAAATTCACTTACTTGGATGGACGAGGCAGAGGAGAGGTATGATCTATTTTCAAATGATCCAAGCTGTAATTTTCGACACAAATCTAATAGGTCGCTCGTCAAATTCTCTATCTGGCCGACGTTCCCTTCGAGGATGTGAGAGTCTCATTTGCTGAGTGGCCTGCACTCAAAGCGAGTGAGTAATGATGATGACACGTACACAATGCCATCGTGATTGTCATCCTTTCAGGTATTCCATTCGGACAGATTCCTCTTCTTGAAGCCGATGGTGAACCTCTCATTCAATCCTACGCAATCTTTCGTTATCTCGCTAAGCAGTTCGGTGAGCATTCTTTTTCGCTAACTAGAAAATACCATATTCTTACCTCACTCAAATTCCCCACAAAATCTACCTTCCATATCTTAAGTTTCAACTTTTCGAAATTGAGGTTTCGCTGGTCAGACTCCCTTCGAGACAGCATGGGTTGATGCACTCGCAGACCAACACGAAGACCATTGTCAAGATATTCAGCCACTATTCTCCCTCGTGTTCGGATTTGCTAAGGGAGATAGAGTCAGCACCTCTTTGCAACTATTGAAGTGATTGAGAAGTTCAGTAAGATGTTCAGGAGACAGTGATGAAAGAGGTTGGAGAACCAGCGAGAGACAAATATTTCACTCTACTGGAGAAGATTGCAGAGGTCCGAGATTCTCTTACTCGGGGGTTCTCTGAAGACTTCACATGCATGTATTCCAGGAGAACGGTCTCCGCGGTCATTTCGTGGGCGAAACTCTCACTTGGGTCGATCTACTTATCGCTGAGCACGTCTATACCATTAATCAACACCTTCCTGGTTTCATCGATGCTTACCCCAATGTTATCAACACTGTGCGCTAAAATTCGAATGCTTGCGAACTTTTTCCTCAATGCTTTCAGGTGAACAAGATCAAAGCAACGCCTCGACTTCAGGAGTGGATTGAGAAGAGAAAGGAGACGCCTTTCTGACCATTCTAGACACACATTTGCCCATATGATGATAAATCAGTGAAAATCAATCGATTATTACTCCCCGTGATGTTTCGTGCTTCTTCATAGCAACGCACCCTCTAATGAGAGCGTCTCTAACGGTGGCAGAGAAATTGTCGACTCGTGGAGACTTCTTCCTTTCTTTCTTCGTACCCACACTTCAACTCTTTTCGCTCTCTTTTCTTCCAATTTCTTCTTTCAATACTTTGAATGGTAAAGAAGTATGATGATTGTTCATTTCTTAATTTCAAATACTTGCAGGGAGACAAATGTCTTATCTGCGAAGCTTCCACTTCTGAAATGCATCGGGGGATCATTTGTTGCCGTGCTTGCTCTGTTTTCTATACGTAAACTCGGTATTCATCGAAAATTAACGAAATTATTACTTCTAGCCGGACTCTCGCTCGTTCACAAAAACGACCACTTCGATGCAAGGATGGAGAAGGGCACTGCACATCGAAAAGCGAGTGTTTTTCATGCAACTCTAGTAAAGTTTACATGCAGAACCAAAAGGAATGTGCCGCAAATGTCGCTTCGAGCGGTTCTCGTCCATTCTCGCTGATGTCAAGTCAACGGTCTGCCACAGAAACAAGACTCCATTCATGAAAGTTACAGGATGAGATGAAAGGCACCGTGAAAGCAAGAAGGAATTCCGTGGGAATTAGCACGCCCTCGACTTCAGCTTTCATTTCTTCACACCATCATGACAAGTGAAATATTTATGCGCTATGGCTGGGAATCGGAATCTCACAGCTCACTGCGAACAGATTCTACGAAGAGTGAAACTCCACTGTTTGAACGAATGAAGGAAGCATATCGGTATTTATTTATTTTGTCACAATTCTGATACTTCCTTTGAAGAATTCTTTGCGCCATGAGAAGGAGCGGAGAAATGGGCACTTATTCTGAACAAATACGAGACCAATTCGAACGAGGAGACGTGGTATCACTATCGAGATATTTTTTATTACCAAAATATTCCCGATACTGCAGCCATATACGTTCGCTACGTATGCAATTGTCGTACCACACGCTGGGATATTGTTTGCTGGACTGCTTGACTATTTCAGCTCATCGTTCGACGATTTCAAGAGTTTATCAGCTGAGAGACAAGTTAATCTACTATACACATTTCGAACAATAACGGATATTATTTGTAGCAGCAACTACTTTATCCCAACTTCGAACTGATGTTTAGAAGCGACGACTTATTTCGATCAGAGCAACAGTTTCCCGACGATGATACATTGTTTGTGGTTCTCTAAAATGAGCAATTGCACTTCTTAGCTGTTTCAGTATGCCAGGAATGACAACGATATTCTCAATCGACGGCATCGACGAGTTTCTCAGTGATTGTCCTCCTGAAGTTAACAAAGTAGAAGCAGCCGCGTAAGTTTTCAAATGATCTTATTCGACCAGATGAAGAAATGTTTGTTCAGAGAGATCATCAAAAACACAAAACGAACGCTAATAGTCAATAAAGCGCATTTCAAACGCGTTCAAATGAGCCTCGAGGAGTTTCTCGCCTTTCTTGGCCTCGCTTTGTGGAAATATCGTGAGAAGTATCGATTACGTTCCATCATAAAATTATGCTAGCAGATGCATCAATAACTGATGAAGGCATCACTGAAATGGCAAAGAGAAACAGAGCGCTCATCATGGCTGAGCTGCATTCGTACTATGCAGCTAAAGGAGTATCTGACTACTCAGCGAGACTTGGCGATTTGCTCTGTTTACTTATCAGCATGGAGGTTTGCATTCCCCACCCTCTTTGCAAGATTCCAATTTCGAACAGGAAACTGCATCTCAACACTCGGAGGACATAGAGGTTTATAAGCTCATGAACATGTTCAATGAGTATGTGTCGCTCAAGTGAAATGCATTGTTAATCGTTAACTGATTTTTACTGTATTGCGTTCGTGTTGCGGGTTCATTTCACCATGTTCCATGAATCTTGCACCCATGGCTTTTGTATTTTTTATTAACGGTGTGATCACAGTTTGAGAATGGATTGAGGAGAGTGGAAGAGAGATCGAATTTGGTTAGTAATTGTATTGGTTGGAGAGAGTTTAAAGGAGATCAGTTAGGAGGAAATGAGGAGAATGTTGGAAGGTTTTAAAGTTTGGATCACACGAGAGGTAGGAACAGCGAATCGAGGTAGGATGACTTTCTTGGATGTAATTCTGAACAACGATGTCTACTCTAAGACTCGATTCGTGTTCCACACAAGGAGCTGAGGGAATAAAGGGCGTATAGCGTAATTGGTTATGAGGGGAATGGAAGGAAAGGGATATTTTTTTGGATTTTTTGCTTTTTTTTGAAGAAGGGAAGGAGTAGTGGGAACTCGGGGTTGATTACACAAATACAGCTTGAAACCGGGGAGATGTGTGATGCGAGAGGGTGATTGGTTTTGAGGGGAGAGGGATCGAACCTCAACGCGACGCTAATAATGAGGGGAGATTATGGGAGAGGAGGTGAGAGAAGAGGGAAAGGAGATGAGGGGGGGAGAGGGAGGGATGGAATCTCAATAGAACAGTAATAATTAAATAATGGTAGATGAGAGGTGTGATGAAGAGGGAGTTGAGAGTAGTGGAGGGGAGGAGAGAGGAGATGAGAGGATAAGAGAGGGATCGGTACCTCCCTAATAGTAGTATGCTCCGGCGGGGCAATCGTCTCTGCAGGGGGAGCAGCTGATCGTCGTCTTGACAGTCTGCTCGAAGACTGGTCTTCTCTTCAGGCGACGATTGCGCTGGAGTCCACGCTGATAACGAGTGTGGAGAGGACTGATGCCGGCGCGCTCCTTCTCGTCCATCTGCAGTGATTGAGTCTCAGAAGTTTGTTGTGCTACTATCTTATCACAATGACGTGCTCGCACGGTTTCAGTGATACGTGATTGTCAGCAGTGCAAAACTTTCACGACCACTCATTTCTGGGAGAGCATCGCAAAATGAGAGGCCGCAAACTGCTTCGAACTTCCCGGATGTCTTCCTCTAACGCCCAATCTCACTGACCACGAAGGGCGTGATGATTCCCTTCTTCGTCCTCGTGTGCAGTCCGAGTCTCTCGAGTAGATCGCGAGCGAGTACATCCCATCCGGAGTAAGTGATCATTCTCTCCCCGTCCACTTGGAACAGAGCCTTCGTGTAGTTCTGCAGTTTTCCCCACTCCGCCTGCAATTAGGGATTGCAGATTTCTACTCGGAACAAGCGACTGCTTGGTAAGAAACGCTTGCATCATTTCGCATTCTCTCTCACCGAGAAGAACTGAAATTGTGTGTGAAATGAGGAGAGCTATATCTTGCAAATCCATAACAGGATGAAAACGAACCTGGGCGTACTCCTTGTAGCCGGTGAAGTTGAGTTGACGAACGGCATAAGTTCCTTTCTCGAGTCCCCATACGAGAGGGCCCTTCGAGTTGCCGGCAAGACGGACGTGCAGCCTGCAAGTAGACGTCAATATTATGCGTTATTGTCAGTTGAGTCAGTGACAGGTAATGCTCACCCGAACTCGTCATAGAAGGGGAATTCGACTTCCTCGAAGTGGTTGTAGAAGGTATACGGGCACGAGAGAGGAATTTCCACGAGAATGAACTGGAATTCATTATTGATTGTTATCTGATCGGCGAATAATGATCAGTATTGATCTGTTCTATCCGCGTACCTCTCTGTGGGTCTCATTGAAGTGGCAATCCGAATGGCATCCAGCCAGCGCGCACTCCACACGGCATTTTCCGTCACGACTGCAAGAGTATTCGACTCGATGAGAAACGCGCTTTCCACTACCCAATATACAGCTCTAAGCGAAACAAAGCGAGAAAGCGAACTAACGGGCAGTCCTTGCTGTCGCAGTCGATGGGCAGATCGCGGCAGTCTCCCAGATCTCTCATGCAGGGCGCAGTGTCGCATTCCTGCAAAATGTCCGCTAGATATGTGCCAAGATTGTCGTATTTTATGTCGTAGGGCTCAAAATATGGATGATCCTCACTGGGTCACAATGACCGTCTCCTTGCAGAGCCTTGCAGTACGATGAGCACGTTGCTGATGAGTCTGGAAAACCAATTCTTCATCTTCTTAATTTTCCCTTCTAGATGATAAGAATGTGGTGTACCGTCTTCCTTGTCCTTCTCCTCATCGGAATCCTTGAGCACGAGATGCTCTCTCCGTTCCTTCGTCGCCTCACGGAGTCTCTCCAACTTCTGCTTCGCCTTCTTCTCGAACTTTGCGTCGTCCTCGTGGGTTGCACAGAGAACAGCCAGGCAGATGAAGAGACAGAGGGCACGAACCCACGTCATCCTGACAAGGAAGTAGTTTACTCGTTATTCCGAAAAGGCTAGCACTACAGTAAGCTAGGTTGAAACTACAGTAAGCTAGGTTAGAACTACAGTAAGCTAGGTGTGGTATGCAATAGTAAATCTTAAAAAGGCGGAGTTGCAATGTAGAATGGGCCCAGCGGCAAAAAGTTTCCTTTTATAGGCAGATTCGCCATTCGTAGACTCCGCCCTATCCAAACTCCGCCTCTTTCATGTTTCCGCCCATTTTTCGGTCGTCCGATTGGGCTCTCTGAATAAAATATTTTCAAAATTCTTGGCTTTGGTTTCACGCATTTATGGAAAAATGTTGGTGAGACATTTCGAGTGCCGTCATAGTTTTTTTCGTTCAAAACAGGAAACAAATTCTATTCAAATTTCGGCCGTTTGCGCGTCTCAATCATTTTCTAATTGCGCTTAATGTGTAGTTTTGAGCTCTTTTTAAAAATTATACTTTTATTCGTGCTGTGAAAAAAGAGCGTCAACTGCATGATACCGTTTTCCTCTACCATTTGTTCCCAAAATCAATCAATCAATACCGTAGAAATGCATCTACGTGAATCGATATCAAGCTCAAATCGACACGAAGGTGATAATGGGCCATTCATCGTCATATTCACAGGTTACGCGGTGTGATTTCAAGGTTTTGTAGCCAGAAATCGACGTTGCAGGAAAAACAAGGAAACAAAGAAAAATTCTTAAAAATTCTTTTATTAAAATTCTCTATGAAATGAGAGTAGCGAATAAGCTTCCGATCCATGTATTTCATGGAGAAATTGTGCTTCTTCTTCGAGAAAATGCAGTTTTTTTAGCACATTCTATTTCCTGATGATGAATTATAAAATTTACATGGATCGGAAGCTTATTCGCTCTTCCATATTCGTGTCAAGCAGTATATTCATATTTTCGTTTCTTTTCCCCCCAGTATCGCGTTCTAGATAGCAAACCCTGGAAATCACAATAAATGATCGCGCGAACGTCTAATTTTTTGATAATTGTATTGATAATTATGAAAGTGAGGCTGACTGGAGACTAGGGTTGCAGGATCGAGATCGAGATTGAGATTATCGCGCGAGACTCACTCTCCTTCCAATCTCGATTTCAATCTCGCGCGAGACTCGCGAAAGGGTCAATCTCGACTCAATCTCGAAAATGTCGAGAATGAATCGAGATTGACCCTTTCGCGCGCGCCCAGGCATAGCCCAGGCATTCCCTCGCCTCTTTGATCTACCTCCCCTCCAATCTCGATCCAATCTCGACATTTTCGAGATTCTCGCACCCTCTTTGAATATTGCGAGTCTCGCGCGAGATTGAAATCGAGATTTGGAGGAGAGTGAGTCTCGCGCGATAATCTCGATCTCGAACCTGCAACCCTACTGGAGACATACAACATTGCGAAAAATTATAGACTAACGTTTCAAATCTGATAAATATATTGTCATTCATCAGTATTCGCTGGGGGCGCAATGATGATTTGCACAATCTTATCGCATGGTGATAGGTTATCAGTTATAGTCCTAGCGTTGTTCTTCCAACTTTCGAATGAGAGCTGTGGTTGAGAGCTATCAATGACGAATCTGTCATAGCTCTTCATATTCATTCACTGCGCAACTTTTGCTATGATGCGATCGTCTTTATTATAAAAGCCTAGGATGACTTTTTCTAGCAACTCTTGCAACACTCTTTGCTGTTAGTTAATCCATTGATGTTCAGCAACCACTCCTCGGATGAATTTCTTGATAACCTCACAAGTTGCACGACATTGTGTAACTACTGGCTAAATATCGGGTCGGTCCATAAGTAATGAGCGATTTGTGCACTTTAATATTCTCACCTCAAAGTGCATTCGTATACAAATATTCGAAACATACTCATACACACCCTATGCGTCCTTGGTTACTCTATTCAGCGCGCGCTACCACTGATCTGACTGATCATTATCACGAATTTAACGAAGCTCGAAAGTTGAAGAGTCGCGGCCTAGGTCAATCATTTCATTTGCTCAGCATTCCATCAAGCAGCAAGATAAGTCCAAATCTTTGCCATAGGCACGTAGTACGTTGACTGGGGAAACTAAATTTGCTATAGTCTTAGGATGGCAGTAGCATGTGCTCCAGAGGCGTCTGCCTAATCGATACCCTCACTCGTGTGAGTGCTCCGGAATTAAGTTTATGACTCCGTGAGCTCGTTTCAAAGGATCTACAGAGCATCATTGTACTGAATTGAGAAGCTGCTGACCCAATTATGCTAATATATTATTCACACAATGATACCACTCTAATTTTCTGAGATTCAGATTTTTCAAGTCAGCTATCCCCATACGATTATCGAAATTCGTGCTTTTCGGTGCATAATTTTTCTCATACAGCTCAAACAGCCAAACTGTTGTGGTCATCTGATTCCCACACCCTTTCCCAATCCCTGAAAAAAATGGGGAAAAATGAAATCACTGGTTAGGTGAAAACACCAAGAATGAAAAAGTACTACAATTTAGTGCAAAATTTTCATGTATTGATTTATTTTAAATTTCTCGAATTCTGTGATAGCTCGAATCGAATCAAACATGTGTGGATAAAGTTCAAGTGTAGTACTACACAGTGTCATACGGGCAGGTAATATGAATTTGAGGAGGGAGAATTATTTCAAAATCAATAGCGCTCATTACTTATGGACCGACCTAATAGACTCTCAAGCCATGCATTACACGAAAAATCTCATTGTGAGGTCTACGTAGAGCCGACCTTGGGCCAAATTAGATGCTAGAATCGAAAAGCAATTTCTTACACTGACGCAATTTGTCGTAATTTCCTTATCATTCGCACATTTTAGGGCATAAACTGAGTTAGAGCAGTGATGGCTCATCAAATGTGTAGAAATTTGAAAACGCTCTTCGAAGTCCTTGCTGGACTGAAAATCGGCCTTTCGACTGAATTTTTGTGAAAGGAATGAATCATGCAATGCATGAGTGACTGTTAAACTATTTGAATACAGTATTACTCTCGAGTGCAGGGGAAACCTACCGTAACCTAGGGTACATCCGTGGGCGTTGGTGCGGTTCTATCCCAGGGCATAATTTAGCTTGTTTGCTTCCCTTTGAAACCATGTATTGGAGCGACTACAGAGTTCTCGTTTGGCATCAGATACATCAGTGTTAACATCAGATACATCACCCCTACACATTCGGAGAGTAACACTAACTATCCAGGGCATATCAGCAAGAACTGTTTGAGGACATGAACATCATGTATGCTTCATGATAAGTGGCAGATACCATCAGATTGGACAAGAGCTCGTTTTGAAACATCATACGATCAAACTTCTACTTTTGCATGAGCCAGCTCGGAAAATGTCAGATGTTGAAGGTGATTATCGGGTAGATCAGTTTCCTCGAGAGGAACTGATGTTGGAGATCAAACGATGCTCGTGGGTGCACACAACTTTCGGGAAAACATCGGTACTAAAATATGCCTGTGTGCCTGCTAAATTCGCAATTAATGCCATTGTTGAAGACATTACATTACACTTGAATGCTCTTCAACTGCAATTTGCAGGGTTGCTTTGATCTCACTAGATCATTTATTCGCTTTGGAAGGTTAGTAAATAAATGCGAAATTTGATTCTTCGGCACTCTTGCAAAATCCGGGCTTCACCCAATATCACCATGACCATGTTCCGTTCCCGACCAACAATCATGTCTAAGACCCATGACATATAGGGAGTCACTGAAACTTATACCATTTTCATTCTATCCTCTGTGAACGGACAGGATCGCAAATTCTTCATATTTGTCACATTCCGCAACACTTCGCTGAGTGCGTTCATCTGAATCATTTGTGTAACTCGCGGAGTCGCCAATTCCGATAATTTGTTTGGGAACAGTTGATAGCCGGGTTCCTCTTCGTAGAAACGGAGATTGCAGGGTTACATACGTGTGGTGCGAGAGCGTACAGATAATTTGTTTGCCACTAACTGATTGGCGGGTTCTTCTTCCTCGAAGCAGAGATTGCAGGTTAGATATGTGCTGCGAAGCGTATTTTGGCACAATTTTGTGAGCATTACAAAGTTTAAAAACCAAAGTTGGTATATGACCACCACTGAGCAGGACGAGGACATATGTTGGGAATAATGAAAAAAGTCTTCCCGCACAGCACTCGAGGATTGCTGATACGCAATTCTGCGTTTTGCTCTATAAACCTAACTTGGATCTTGTGATGTCACTTGTTGGCCGTTTTGTGTTATAGCCATCTCATCAACATGCTGATGAAAAATTCTTCCGGAGAAGGATGATGCCGAGCCAGTTATGAATTATTTATTAGGAAACCTTCCACAATCATGAATATTTGCGCAAGAAGCTCTTGACCAGCATTTTCTGCATTAATTTTTGCGAATTTCCGAGAAAAAGATTGCTTGTTCTGCATTGAATTAAGAGGGATTTGCAAAACCGATCGGCTAATCAGTCTTCGAACTTTGAAAGATCGTTGAGAACTCGTACAATAATATTTTATTTTTCGTTTGTCTGATGCTGAAAGTCAGATAATTGCTTCTCATTACTTTCTCGAACTAGGCGGTTGCAACAGTTCTATTAATTCCAATCTGTTGAACCACTTGCTTGTCCACTTGCTTGTCTTGCGAAATCTTTTCAACTGTCAGAACATTTGGGAAAAGGACAAACCAAACTTCAGAGAGAATTTGTAGGTTTTATGCTAACTAAGGCATTTGTACAGTACATGCTAATCGCCTCATGCAAATGCGCGCGCGGCGGCACGCCGCGTGCCACGGCTTACGCGGCTGCGTTTTGCAGATCATCCAACAATGGCCATGAAAAGTGACTTCGATTTTCAGAATCTGCGTGTGATTCCCCATCTATTCCACCTTTGACCCATATTTTACAATGCTGTTTTTGAAGAACTGAAAATATTTTCCGAAAATACCTGACCCAGCGAACTAAAAATGACATAGTTGAACAAGCCCGTATATCGTAGCATTTGACACTCTTCAGTCCCTTATATAGGAAAACATGCTGAAAATCGATGTAAGGGAAGATTTGGGTACTTGTTCAACTGTGTCATTTTTAGTTCGCTGGGTCAGGTATTTTCGGGGAATATTTCCAGCTCTTCAAAACAACATTGTAAAATATGGGTCAAAGGTGGAATCGATGAGGAATCACACGCAGATTCTGAAAAGCGAAGTCACTTTTCATGGCCATTGTTGGATGATCTGCAAAACGCAGCCGCGAGAACCCGCCGCGCGCGCATTTGCATGAGGCGATTAGCATGTACTGTAAAAGGGAGCATCCGGGATTCAGTTCTGAAAGCATTTACATAATACTTTTTTCTTCTTGAAAATTCAGCTGGCATTGGCATTCCTAGCATTTGGTCCAGAATGTCGATGGATGATGGGAATATACTCAAGGTTTAAATTTTATCTACTGAATTGTCGTAAAATATTGAATTCTAGTTCGTTAGGGGCACTGAAGTGTACTCTCAATCTCACACTTCTTCAATCTCTCGAGCAGATAGGAACATCAAAACTAAGGAATGAACTATTTAGTACTTTTTCAAGAAACCATATGAATCGGAATTCAATGGCATTGTAACTTGTTGCAAAGTAAAAATCTAATGAGGTTTTGATAATGGGTCGATTGAACCTCAATTTTCAACTTGAAGCTATATGCGATGCTATGCATTATTGGAAGTCTGCTTCAACACAACTTTTAGCAAAGATCATTTCTGAGCCGCTTCATGTAGCAAAGCTCACCGAGCTTCGATCTCGGCATCATTCATTATCGAAATGTCATTCCTATATAAAGTTTTTTTTTGTGAAAATGGTGGCATTCGCGCAAATGGCGGCTTCAAGACCAGGTTGAAAAAAATGACGAATCCTCGTTGATCTTTTTTGGTTGAGTAATTTTCGATGTTGCAAAGTACAGGAGAAACTTTGATTCATTTTTGCAACATCACATTATCACAGAGATGTTCTGAACGATCAGATAATGAGACTAAGAGAGGCTATTTACCGAATGTACCGAACGGTTTAAGTTTCCGGCATTTAAAAATTCATCATTACACGCATTTAATTCTTTTAATTCAGATACAAATACATTTAATACAGATAGAAATACAAAACTTGTATTTGTTACACGCTGCAAAATCGGCTGAGTACATTATGCTGAATCATTCTATCACAACTTGTGCACCTCTCGGCATCACCAATTTTGATAATTTGTTTGCCAAAACTTGATAGCTGGGTTCTTCTTCTTCGAATCGAGAGATTGCAGGGTTACATACGTGTGGTGTGAATCTTGTATTGTATTTTGTGCTCAAATCAGCTTCACAAGTTTGTAAATATTTTCCATGCGAAATGATCAGGAAGCTCAATTAGTATATCATGCATGTGAAAGAGAAAATTACAAAACAATGTGAAGCTTAGTTTCAATATGAGGAGGAGCTACTCACAGAACTCGTATCTTCTGGTGTTACATATTTATCAGTTAATCAACGTAATCAACGTGCAGATACTTTTAAAATGTTTCAGGATGTTACCAGAAATGATAATTTTATCGGAGGCGCATTAATCAAGTATTGTCCTGATAAGGCTCATGAGGATAAAATTGAGGCGCATTTAAGTCTCACAACTTGATTGGAAGAATTCCTCGATGCATTGCCATTGATCTAAAAAATCTCAAAGTTGTACCCGTCGTGGCATTTCAGAGTTTTTTTGCGATGGTGTTTCCCATCATTTCCAGTTCCAAGTGTCTGGTTCAAAGAGTTCTTGTAAACATTTTTACCTTCATGGTCTGATTGGTGTCTCCACATATGGAGTGAATAAGATATCTTGACATTTGACATCTGCATCCTCGATATGTATATCTTGACATTTGAGAGTTCCGTTTTTGGCGAAATCGGGTTCACTTCCTTAGCGGTAAAAGAGGAACTCAGAAGCAACGATTATGTTCAATGAGATTCAAATGAGAAAAAGGCCTTCTTTTTGTGTGCAAATCAGTGTTAAATTTATGTTTTAGCTCATCATGTTGCGTGAAAACTGTGTTGATGCCCTAGAATTCGGAAAAGTACTAACATGAGACAGCCTATTTTCCGAGCTCGCTTTGCTGAATTCTTGCACAGCACATCAAAACAACGACTCGGGATCTCAGCAACAAAGCAAGTACTATTGGAGTCAGGTGGGAAGAGAAGAAGAAGAGTGAATGGAAAGATGGAGAGTGCGTGCAGACAGCAAAGCCCTTTCACCTTCCTTGCTCACACACAATCCATCCACTCCTAGTTCCTTATTTCTCCCTAACTACTGATTTCCCACCTATACATGGAAACGCAACAGAAGGTTGTTTTTCCTCTATTTATGCAATATGTTTATGATTTGTCAGAATTGTCTAGTCTGCGAGGTTCCAATAACCGATTGCAACATGGGAATCAACTGTTGCCGCGCATGCTCAGTGTTCTATAAGTGAGCAATGACTCAGTTTCATCAATGCGCGTTACGTTTCAGGCGAGTTTCTTCCCAGAAGCGACCACTCAAATGCAGAGGAGGCGACGATGAATGCATTTTGAAAAGTTTGAAGTCTGGTTAGAAATTTTCGTGACCATTTCCATGCCAGACCCAACAACCGCCTGTCGAAAGTGTCGATACGCTCGTATCTCAGCAGTTCTTGCGAATTGCTATGGCGATGCACTACTAGCGGTGTGTTGGTTCAGGCATTGCATGAGTCATACTGCTGTTTATAGGAGATTGCCCAGCACGAAATTTCGTTTAATGAGTGTGACTCAGAGACGGTTTCAATTGTATCTCGCTCAACTTTTATCGACGACGAAGTGTAGGAAACTAAATTGAATCCTCAAAATGAAATGGATCTCCGCAGGATAACTCTGAATGAGCCCTCGTGTAGTGCAACACCCATAATGCAGAGTATGAAAACGGCTTACGGGTACTACTCCATTTCGTCATTTGCCTATTCATAACCCTGATTCAAGAATTCTATGTCTGACTAGAAAGAATGGAGAATTTGGTACATGCTCTCCTCAAATTCTCCCTCGAATGATGAAAGGAGCAATAGTGAGTGAACTTGAAAATGTTCTAGAAATTTACTCCTGCTTCATATACAACCGTCGTGCCAAACGCAATGATTTTGTACGGAGGACTGATGGATTTTTCGCGAATCGTTTTTGAAGACTTCAGACATCTGTCAAGTGAAAACCAAGCGAGTATTTTACGCAAGAATAAGGAAGAAACTAGCGTTCTTCGAACGCTAGTCCTCCGGAGGCGCATGCCGCGGGCAAGGACTCGCTACGCTCGTCCTCATTACAGAATCCCCAGGATAAAACCAAGCACCCCTCTAGGCCCCCAATCCTCCCCTACAGTATCCTCTAGGATTAGCCAAGCACCCCTCTAGGTCCCCCGATCCTCCCCTACAGTATCCCCTAGGATCA
>LS518144.1:26667-44656 GCA_900490845.1 Pristionchus japonicus
TCATTGCGCGGGTTTCAAAGGAGAGTCTTTCATGCTCGTTACTCGCCTCGATTGTGCCTCCACAGATTTTCATTGCTGTTTCATTGAATATTATCCCGATCAATCGCTTGAATTTTTAAGAGTATTCGGTGAAATGTCCCGTGACACGAACAGAGGATCCTCCGGTGAGCCTCGTATGGTTCTGAGTGATGTGAGTTGACTATTGCTTGAATTTGACAACGCTCATATCGTTTTCAATTTGTTCTCGCTACACTCACCTAAAAATGTGCTGAGCATCTGTTTTAGATCTTGATTCCTCCTGGTTGCAGGCATTCGAACTTATGCCTGATGGGAGTCTGAGGGCCCGTCGAGATGTGGAGGCCTACGAGGTCAGAATTTCACATCAGTTTATGTTCATCGCCTTAGTCTGATCTAGAAACGGATACGGGTACGCTTACAGTAAACTTCGATTAGTAAACTTGTTAGTAAACTTCGAAAACTAAAAATATTTGCAGGAAATCGCCCACTTCCGCAATCCTTCTCCTCCCCAGGAGGACCCCAATGCTGTTCGTCCCTCCGATGAGTTTGTAAGCCATTAATTTGAACATCTTTCTGCTTTTCGCAGCCTACTCGATCACGAAACCATCATCCGGACTATGCTGCTTAAATATTAATAACTTTCCAGTTTGCCCTCGCCAACGCCACTCTCACTCATCAGGATATGGCGACGACTCTGGCCAATCGCCTTTACGACTTGAGAGTTGCATACTTCGAACGCCTCAAGTGAGTTGCCCCACAAAAAAGCCAATACAAACGAGAGAAATCTGTATTTTCAGGACCTGCAACGTTCCCGTTCAACGTCCCATTCAAAGCACTCATCCGCTGATTGGAATGGTGAGCTAACTTGCTATATTATCAACAAAAACAATTTAAATGAGTATATGTTTCCTCGTTCTCGATTTCCACTGTTTGCACACGAAGGGAGAGGAGAATATCACAAGCAACGGTTCATAACTCAATTTCAGATCGAGGAGTACACAGCTGTCGCCGGTCAGATGAATGCGACTGGACACCATCTTCAGACTCTCTATGGCCAATTCGTGGACAAGATCCAGCCACTGATAACACAATCACTGAGACTCGAAGAGGGAGAGGTGGGTCGTGAATCATTACACTGTAAATTGACAGTTTCGAAGCAAGCATGATATCATTCAGGAAGCAAGACTCATCAGCATCCATGGAAGGCAGGCTCAGTTCATAGAGAAAAATAGAGCAATCAAAAGATTGGAAGTCGAAATTCGTGCTTATGAAGAGAGCATGCAATGAAGAGTTCCATTCGAGCATCTCTACCGCTCTGATCTGTAATCCAACTTTGATCGTAATCGTTGATCTTTGTTCGAAATCAACTCATCCTCGTATACTATCTTTTGAGAAGTTTCTCATCGAATCATCCCAATCCCTTCATCTACTCGCTCCCTTATCGTCGATATTCGATAAAGTGATCTTTACAAATTCGGAGGAAGATTCATAACCTTCTACATATGATTTCAGAAATACATTCATACATTCAGACATTTGATATTCTCATGTTTCAAACAGCCAGAAGAGAAGCGGCATGTCTTTGGCTATTAGGCGGGAAACTTTGAATGGAGGTGTCGAGAGCACTTGACACCCCTCCTTCCTCTTCTTACAAGTTACCATTGGGTAATCTCTCTCTCTTGCGATAACAGTTCTCGGACTGTCTGCATTCTCTCTCCTCTCCACTATCTCTCCCCTCCTCTGGTCAGTCCCGTCTGCTGAAGATATTGCCCACGCAATATCTCACGTCTGTTCGCTAATCTCCCCCTGTGGTACCTGCCGGATTAATCCATCCATATTGATCGCCCCCTCCCCCTTCTTTATTCTCTCCTTTACATGCCCAATCCCGCATCGGGAAGACCATACAGTATCCCCCGTATGTCAACAACTTCCCTTCCTTTCTTCTTCACTTCTTCACCCATTGACTGAGGGACAGAATACCTTTTGTCGGTGCTTCTTTCTCTGTTTCACAGGAGTGAATAACCCAAAAGCTTGCCATCTGGCACATCAATCAGTCAAAATTTGAGTGCTGAAAAGAGCACTATTCACTTCTTTTCTTTCAAACATACGGTCCTCATTCATGCAATCCTCCTTCGACTTTCTCTGTATACTACCATCTTTTCTAAATCTAATTGTCAACTTATCAATCACTCTCAATTCAGATAAGATGGGAAAGCAGAGAGACGCAAAGAAGGCCGCTCTGGCGAAGGCCCGCCAGCCCGCTTCCAACAATAGAGCGACCAATCAGGTAGATCAAGCTGATAACATTGTTATTCCCCCCCCCAAGGTTGGTTACAAGGTTGCAGATAAAAGAAATACAGAGAATTTGCGCGTAAGAGACGAGAATTCCTAACTTCTTAAAAAAAGTCCTTAGATGTTCATGTTCAAACGTCCATCGTTTTCAGAACCCTGTGTTCACTTTCAATGCTCGTGGCAGCAATAAGGTACGATAGTTGTGATTTCAATGTGACATAAGTTCTTTTCAGCTTTTCCGTGTGGATGCGGCAGATTTGGAGAATCTGAGCGATGTGAGTAAAAAGATGACGAGACTTTTATTATTATGTTCTTGGAGGCATTCGTGCGTCTACCCTGCGGTGTAGTGAAAGCGCGCCGCGACGTGAATCCAGGAGAGGTACGAATTTCGAAAATCATTCAAGTTAAAGTTTACACTTACAGTTGTAGTTCATAGTTGATAAAATGCACGAGCAACACTTTGTGTCAACGAATGTATTTATTTGATTGGCAGATTATCGGCTGGTTCCCTGACGGTTTCTCTCTACCACAGCCGAAAGCAGAAAGAAGGATTACACCCTCTGCTGAATTTGTGAGTCCCAATCAATTTCGAAATTGAACTGAAACAGCATTCCAACCAATTCGTTCCAGTTCGCCCAACTCGATTCTACTCTTGCGCAAGCAGAGAAAGCTAAGGCCGTTATCGATCGCCTACTCGAACTGAGAATCGACTACCTTAATTATCTGAAGTGAGATTCTGCAAAATTTCAAATCGAATATATTTAAGTTGAAGGAATGGCGGATCTGTCATCAAGTTGCCTATTCCTTGCACTCATCCCCGTAGAAAGCAGGTGGGCCATTGTTTTAATCATTTCTTACCTGCTATGATTGCATTCGTTTGCATTTTTAGATCGTTCATGCCGAGGAATCCGTGGAAATATTTCATTACAGGTCGAGGAAACGCTCGACGTAGTTGATCAGATGGGTCCAGTCGGTACTCGCTTCCAGCAAATGTACGATGAACATGTCGAGTTGTACGAGGATATGAGAGAATTTGTGAAAGTGTTGACTTCGGAGCAGGTTAGTGCATAAATTAGGAGTTTTACGGAAATATACTGTATTTTTTGCGTATGGATTGATTTCAGGGTAACAAGATTATGAAAGTGCGCGAGTTCGATACGTACTTCCGTAAGACGAAGATAACTCTTCGCGATACTGATGAAGAGATCCAGTCTATGGAGAAGAGAAGGAGAAGGTGAATGTCATTGAATCGAAATCTTCTCTTCCCCCTTCGCTCATTGAACTATCCTTTTCATCTGCATTTTCGCTTACCTGTATTTGTATACTCTTTTGATTCCGTTATTCAGTGAATACATTGCCCACTTAATTACGAAACAATGATGATGACGATAAATCGATTGCTGCCATCTACTCTCTTCTCCGAACAATTTCACGTCACTAAAATTGCGGTCAAATTTGAAGGAAGTGGGGACGGAGCAATGGGATTCGGGGTGCAGAAGGCACAGTAGTTCAATCTTTAATCAGATGTGCAAACAGTTCGGACGAAAAATTTGAGTTGTTCTGAGTTGTCCCAGAGTTCTTCTGTGATAATGTTTCAGATTCCAATCAGGGTAACCAAACCTCTATTTTTCACTTCCTTCTTGATGTCTTGAATCAATATTGTTCCTTCAAGCAATTTCATCAGTGATATTTTATTAAAAAGTCGGTGCAACATACAATCATAAAATCCAAATTGATAAAATTATAGTACAGAATGGGGCCCTAACAAATTTAGAAAATTGAATAGACCAAACAATAATTATAAGATTATTATTAATAAACATTATTCAATACGAGATCGCTTGCTCGATTCACTGACATCGTTACTGCTAGTGGCTGATCGCTTTCTCGAAGAGCTCTTCTTCTCAAATTGTTCGGCCTTTGGAGGAGAAGGAAGAGGAGGGGGAGGAGGGGGAGAGACAACGGGGACGGGAGCAGAGATTGGGGAGATCTCGGGTTCTTCAGCTTCTTCTTTCAGTTCGACGCACGTCGATTTGCAGCGACAGAAGGGACACGAGATGGGGAGATTCACTGAAATGAATATAGTTGAGAATATGAACTTGGAACACACATACATCTTCAGATACTCTACTACCTGAGCCAAGAAACATTCGAAAACACTTACGTCTCAAAGCCGCTTCATCCATTTGCAGTGCGCATCCACTGCACATCGAGTGGCCGCAACCGGAGAAGATCATTCTCTCGTACGGATGGTCGACCAGACAGATCCCGCAGTCTCTCGCACGGTCTTCGTCCCCGATTATGGGAGTGAAGGAAGTGGGGGCGGAGCAGAACGGGCACTCTGTTGCTCCTGCAAAGGGAATCGTCAAGTTGTGAACAACAACTGAGGAACTTTAGTAAGGTTTCCTGGTTATTTCTTACTAGCAGTCTCTAACTAGTCGAGTTCGAATTACGGGTTACACTCTTTACACACTCTCAGAGAGATGAGGAGTGTGTGAAATGAAGATTACCCTTATTTCGAACTCTACTAACTAGCATACAGTCAACAACAAATGATAAGAATGAAAAGGAAGGAAAGATATGGTCTCACCATGAGCGCACTTCCGACAGATCCCATGGCCACAGGCGGTCGCAACGACTCGCTGGAGATTCGTCTCGTAGCGACAGCTGCTGCAGGCGTAGATGAAGATGTCGCCGCGAGAGGCACTGGAAAGGAGTTGATTAGTTCGACAGTTTGATATAGCTCGAAGAAATGATAGGGAAGTTCTGATGGTTAGCGAAAGATACGAAATTATCAGTTATGCATGCTTCTACACATTCTGTGCAGAATAACCGATGCAACGTGAAGTGGGAGAAAGGCTTCTACAGCGAAACTTCTATAGATTCTATCAATAATAAGCGAAAGGAATCATGCCACCAACCTCTCCTCTCCTAGCCTCTTCACCAGTTCGATGTAGTCGTTGGTCGTCATGTTATCGTAGTCGGAATCGCACGAAGGCTGATCGACTGGCGACATTGAGGAGGCGATGAGTGAGAATGAAGTGAGAGACGAGATCGGGCAGACGAGGTAAGACTGATTTATTACATCCGATCTTTTGATGTCATCGCGTTTACAACATACTGCAGCGAGATCGGAAGTGCACTGTATAATCAGCGACCGAGAGTTTACGGCCAATGTCCGGACATGCCTTCATACCCCCTGCCTGCTTTAGTTACACGTGGTCTACTTTGTAGCTCTGGTCACAATATTGATAACGTATTGGTAAGTTAATTCGGTCAAATTTTCTGGGTTCTGTGGGTACTGTAGAGAGACCAACACGGATATTGGGGAACAGGGCTTGTAGCTAATCACGGCGAGAAAGAGTATGGCGAGAAGAGTCGGCGACCGCATAGCGAGACGATCGATGGTTGGAATGAGTGAAGGAAAAAGTGAAAAGATGAAATTGAAATGCAAATTGAATGCTCGAATCTTTAATGCAACATACTGTGGAGCAACATTACATCTAATAATAAGCCGTAGGATGCAAACTTTTATCATCAAGCGAAACAATCAATCAGTCAGACAGCGAATCCTTCCTCGGTGGCTCTTTCTTGCTTCCATCTATTGCCTTCTCCTTCTTCTTGCAGCCCCCAGTGAAACACTGATAGAAGATGAGCCAGACAAGGCCTGAGAGAGACCTGTTTATAGCGGGAAACTACGCTATGATCATGATCTGAATGTAGACAGGATTCTCACCAATCAGCTCAATGCACGAAATGATGGACATTCCCAGCCACAACCCGGCATTGCCGCCAATTTCGATGAGGACGCTCAGAATCTAAAAGAGTTTTCGTATTGAAAGAAGAAAATGCATTTGGCAAACCGGGAAAGTCGCTCCCTGTGTCATTTTCGTGTACTGCAGAGAATCGACGAAGACCTGAAAAGGAACATCAAATTTATGATCGATTCCATGCTTCTGTGTCCAAAGGCCATGCATAGATAGAGTGGGCAAGATCAGGTTCCAGTAGCATCGTACAAAGCATTGATCAGTATGCAGTCTTTCTATGTCTCACCTGCAGTATCAATCCATTCTTCGCGTACCACTCATTACACTCATCAACCGAATCGAAGTTCACATTCCACGTATCGCAACTTCCCAGCTGGAACGACTACCGTACTTCGTTCTTATCGATCGATGCTCACCCCAGGATTATCGACGACTGTCAGATTCACGGGTGCGTTCGTGGTCTGAAAGATTATTGATTTTCGCAGCATTTTTTCTGAACAAAGCGAAGTTCGAAGCCCTAACTTCTTTTCGAACAACCTGTGAAACGCATTTCGTTTTATGCTTCAATGAAACTTGCAGTGAAACCAAGTTGTACCACAGTCAGAATGGAATGGATCTAACCGTAGCATTCATCCATGCAGATAGTCCATCTTCATCATTCGTCGATCTCTTCTTTCTTCCCAATCCGAGAGCATCCGTCAGTCCAACCTTCCAGATCCACAACTTCCATCGAACCATCGACACTGAACTCAATATTACTTCTTTGTACATCATCAACAACAAATTGCGCATTGCATAAAATACACAATTGCGCACTTTGCACTGCACAATTGCACTGTGCACTAAATGGAAAGATCCGCATATGATGACTCCAATTCGTTGGATAGCCATTTCTACGTACCGGACATGTACACTCCACTCGGACAGGAATTATCGACGTCTGGTGGATCCTGCGTTGTGAGACATTGGAGAGTTGTTGAGGCTGAAGAGGGATTCATTCTTTAACGCAGATCAGACAACTTGGACATGAAGTGATAACTCCTACAGACCGAAGACGAGGATGGCAGGAAAGAAGAATAGGACCAATGAGTACAACTCACGCTCCTTTCCCGTCTCCCATCCTGACCAGCCTGGCACGTTGACTGAATTGGGCACAAAGTTGATGTAGGGAAGCACCTGAAGCAGATCTTTGCATATCTGGGGTTATTTCCTGGGATTCGAAGAGCTTACATCTTTACACTCGGACTTTCCCTTCCTTGACGTTACATTGGGCCGGTTGCACGATTTGTAGTAGCACGGCCAGTTACTGTGCCATTGCAGTCCACTCTCCGCTGGAGTTATCTTCACCCTGAGAATGCAGTATTCATGCTTCTCATCACATCTTTGTACACTATAGAGTTCGAAATAAGTGCAATCGTCTCTTCATTTCACACACTCTTTCGTCTCTTTGACCGGTGAAAGAGTGTGTAAAATGAGATGATTACCCGAATTTCGAACTCTAGTACACTACCAAGTTCATTTTGTCAAACTGACTTGCAGGGCGGATCGTCATTGCATATCTTGAGTAGGTTGAATGCATCTGTTGAGTAGAGGACGTCATCGCGAATGGCCGCACTCAGATCGGAGGAGAGACAACCGACGTCGTTGTCTGCGAGAGAGGAGAAGTATGAAGGTACAATCAAACAGGGGAGGCAGGGAGGCCTGATACTCTGAGGTGGTCATTTGCTAAGTAATTTTTCGTGGGGATCAGCAGCGATGAACTGATTGAATAAGCTTAAATTCAACGATTGATTAGTGATCACTGAAACGTAACCAAACCCAAGCGTCCAGCAAAAGACGTCTGCATAGATTTGGTGTGTATAGATTTGTGATTTGGTGTGTACACACTGTGTAATGTATGAGACCCAAAGAGTGGGTTGTACCTGGATCCTGTCCAGGCGCCAACGTCGTTGTAGTGGTTGTGGCTGAATGGAAGGAATCATAATCAGAGAAGAAAGAACGAGAATAACACCCCTTTTTCGCTATATTCTAAGCCGTTTCAGTCAATGTCTGAAGAGTCTGTGGAAAAAAGTTGTCTGTTTTTTCTCGGTTTGGTCTGCTCCGTGACTACTGATTATATCAGAGATTACTGTAAGAGAATAGTATGTCACTCACTGTCCCTTCCTCCTCCCTGTTCCTGATACAGCTTGTCGAACTGCGAGTTAGTACCCGTTCCGACAGAGTACCTGCAAACGATTGTCAACTATTTTTATTGAAAATTGAGCGTGATCATCTCATAAAATGGAGGATGAAGATATTTGTTCATGTAGGTTTCACAGGTACCGCATTAGCTTTGAATACCGAGTGATCGGCAATTGGTTGGCACCACTCAATAAAAAAAACTAACAGCACAGCCGGATACGAACTGAACGAGACCGTAGTGACGATGCGAGTCTCGTTGCACGGATCACTGCAATTTAATCATGATTTTCGAAAAAATATTAATTTTATTATTTTAAATAGACTCACTAGCACTCGCAGTCTCTGAGCGCATTCAGATTCCGATCCGTATCGTTCGCTTGTGTTTGATCCCCACGAAGAGTGAGAAGGCATTGGTCTTAATGAGTTTCTCGTTGTTGTTCACCTCACAAGTAATAGTTGACCCCACCAATTTCGAAGCTTTTACATATCTTCTCACGCCGAGAATTCAAGAATGAGTTTGGTTTTTGATAAAAGTAAATCCGCACACTGGTCGACACTCGCTCCACAATACGTCTCATTATCAGCCTTCCTCCACGCGGGATGGGCACATCCACACTTCTCGATTGTCCACTTCTGACGACATGAATCGAGGCAAGAACCGATTGTATACTCGTAGTCCTCAATGGGGGAAGTGA
This sequence comes from Pristionchus japonicus, assembly GCA_900490845.1. Classification (NCBI taxonomy): domain Eukaryota; kingdom Metazoa; phylum Nematoda; class Chromadorea; order Rhabditida; family Neodiplogasteridae; genus Pristionchus; species Pristionchus japonicus. The sequence continues at coordinate 35,621 of LS518144.1, forward strand.
GAAGTGAGAAGTATCTTCAGGCCTGTTCTATGGATTTCAACCGATTGTTACGTCGGCTCTTCTTCCAGTTCCGTCAATGATTCAGAAGATCCCTCACCGAATAGAAGTTGGCATCACTCGATTCATTCGTTGTGCATCGACTAGGGTTGGCTTGTCAAGAAATAAACCGCTTTCCAATCTTGGATCGGCGTCGAATGATCTTGGCAAGAATTGGCTCGCTGCCAATTCTTGTTAACTTCTTGGATAGATCCAAGATCATTTCAAGATTCAATATCCTGGTTCATTTCACCCCATCTAATCCCGCGCGCGCAGGTCAGAGTAGACCACCCCTTTCGCAGAAAGTAAAGGGAAATGGGTGCGTTCCGAGAAGTTTCAAGAACCAAGATCTTGAAAAACAATTCGTTGTTCTTGGCAAGAATGGATAATTGAGTTATTTCTTGACAAGATCTTGCAATCTTGTTTGTTAGGCCAACCCTAGCATCGACCCCACGGTTTGTCCAATCGCTCCATTCGGAACTGAAAACTGTGAGTTACCGATTTGTGCACCGAAGTTGCACCCATTGAATGGTTTCTAGTCCTGTTGATCGTATCCTCAGCGACAAAACTCATTGGTCATGGAAACTAGGAGACTGGCGCTTCCCTCGTCCCTTCGGAGAGAAAACAGGTCCTACCAATCCGATTAGTTTGCGCATAAAAGAGGCTGGCGCTTCATTCTAAAACTCCGAAGCTAACGGAAGAGCGTCTGAATTGCACTTTGTCTGACTCCTTCCTCCTCCTTTTCGTGTAGGAAACCCACTCCATTCGTCTCACCCTGTTCACTCCAATCGCCGTTTGGTGTCCAGGAGCGACGAGTAGACCATATCGATCAATGTCCGGAAACTGTTCCTGAGATTATTGATCGGTGCTTTAGATTGTTTTAAACCCCGCCGAGATGCATCCCATTCACAATGCCCCCATGAGTCACTTGTGTTTCACAGAGAACTTGAAACAGCAAATGCGACTGTGTTACAATTCCACGCGGCAATGTCGAAATAATAAATCTGAGTCAAACGAACAGGAGTGTGCACGACGACTTTGAATCCCAGTCTCTCCGTAGATGGAAGATTCGCCCATTTGAGACCACGAGAGTCGTACGCCTGAATTTACCATCGACTGATCAACCGAAGCTCAACCAAAATGTTCTAGTCATTCAGCTTCTAAATATGGTTCGATTTTGTTGGACTGAAACGGTAGTTTGGTGACATCAAACATTAGCAGTGAGTAGCAGTCTCAGCTGCGTCATCGCTCCTACTCTCGTAACCGTCCGATTCGTGTTGAATGTGAAGCAACGACCGAATTCCGGATGGAAGAACCACGTGAAATCGGCACTGAAAGAACCCAATTTGCTAGAAAGAGTTGGAAAAGCTTCAAAATCTGCTTGTTCGAGTTTTATGCGCCGCGAGGTTTGAGAATGATATCTAAAGTCGATAAAGTGTTTAAGAACCCTCGAAATTTTTTTGGGGTTATGCTAAGGACACGTTTCAGAATATTTGAAAACTTTTTTTCTAGGTTCTTAAACGTGAGTTCCTAAGTAAACCATGAAGTCAACTGACGAAGTGCACGTCGTTCCCATGAAAGTGCACTCTGTTATGATGTCTGTGTAGTCGTATGCGATCTGAAATATTAGAGTTTCTTACTTTCGGATGGTCGCATTGTAAGCAATGTGCAGCAATAAAGGCATAGGTCCAGATTGAGAAGACAATGATGACAAGGAAAAGAAGTCATACACTGGAAATTGGAAGTCGCGCAACTCACCGATCCCCTGCTGCTCTCTGGAATCTGCAGCGACAGTGCCATATGGGCTAGTTTTGCGTTCTTGTACATCTCGAATCTGTCCATGCTCTGCAATGAAAAGCGAAAATGGCGACCATCAGTAATGCTTCTATCATGAGAACGGCTTGCTTTCATCAACCAGTTTTGTTTCACAGTAAGTACGAAAAATGATACGCTTTTCTGAGTCGATTTTTCATCCTCCATTCGAAGAAAACAAATCATCTCACTGAGCACCATCGCCAAACAAGTTCACTAAGTTCACTAAGTTCCAAGTTCAGTAAGCAGAATGCACCTCGAATCCGTAGATATCTGCAGTTACAGCTTTGCCCTGCTTAGCCAAGCGGTACGACTCCTGAATGGAAAAAAATATTTTTAATCTCTAGTTGATGCAAGAATCTAAAAATCAACCTGCATATCATAAAGTGCGGCGAAAGCTGGTTCGTCTGGCATCTTCGCGTATTTGAAGGCGTTTATATTGCACAGTGAAACTCGTGGGAATACCTGAAGGTTTTTTTTTCGCATTTTGCATTCGTGATCATTTTCTCATAGTATGCCTGTGGTTCGTGAAAACAAGTTCATTGAAGAAATAGAAAGCACCGGTTCCTCGAATACGATTTGCGTTGCGAACTCCGACGGATAGGAGAGGTAGTTGGAGATGGAGAGATAGAGGAAATACCCGAATATGGCACATCTTAATGAGATACACAGTTCATTAAAACTGCTATGCACTCACAGCAGAAGGAAAATGACCGTCCACGCTAGTCGGAAGATGAGCTTCGTGCAGGAGATTATGTGCTTGAGTCCTGAATTGTTTCATGAAAGGCAGAACCCTCGGAGTGTCGAACATGAGACTCGTTTCGGGTCTGATTCAAACTCATTCTAATCTCACCTGAAAGTGTGGACCAATCTGCGAAATCGGCGAGAATTGTCTTGAAATCGGGCTTCTCTTCCTCCTTCATAGCTGACTCGCGAGAAGAGTGAAGGGAAGGAGGAATGAGGAAGAGCGGCTGATGCTAGGATACGAAACAATGGAGGCGCTCATTGTATTGAAATCGCTTGGGCGTTTCTCAGAAGCGAGAAGGAAGAGGCAATGCACCGAAGAGTACGGAAGTCTTCAAGTGAACAACGATAAAGGACCAGACGTTTATCTGGTATGGTCCATACCGTATGGAATCGGAAAGTGACTGGTTTTCTTTTTGATGATTCCTGATCAGTAATTCCATTTCGCATTTCTACTGATCCGAATCGGTTTTTTCGGTTTTTACCGGTCTCTTCCTTTCTCCACTTCACTTCTTCTGTTTCTTCAATGCTGCGATGAATCGAGTGGCAACTGCAATGCATGACCATAACCATTCCGTAAGCATCAATCGCTTCCGACCTGAGAAGAACTGGCTCGATTGGAGAATTACCATGCAAGAAAACTACACTGTCATGCATAAAATTTAAAACGAAATCATGATTAGGAATACTGAAACATTTCTTGAAATTGTGCTTGACAGTTTCGATGAAGATTCAATGAAGAGAAGGATCGTCTCGTTCAATCTCTCTTTCTCTTACAGTATACATTGATGGACGAACTTCCATGATCATTCATTCAACCCACTAGCCTTCTACACAGATATCTATCATCCATCATCCATCGATGCATCAGTCCTCTTTTAGTTCCACGACATCTCATATTTATAGTGTGTCTTATCTGTTCTCTTCAAACAATCAGCAACTCATTCGACGGTTTTATTCAACTAATACTACGGGGAACAATCGAATTCTACGGAGTCTCTTATTCTCCTCCCACTTCACTTCTTCTGTTTCTTCAGGGCCGCGAAGAAGCGCGTGGCGACTGCAATGCACGATCATAACTAAGCATCAGTCTCGCTGATCTAGCATCCCATTGATCTTTGATCTTTGAGAGTGGAATGAAATATTTCGTACCGACTGGCTTGCTTTCGGTGGTCGTCGTGCGAGCAGTGGGCGGAGGCAGACGACTAACAGAACGAGCCTGCAAATCGACCGTGAACTATCGCAAAATGAGGACTACAGTATCCACAATTAAGGTTTTATAATTACAAGAGAGGAAAAAAAAGTACAAGAAAGGTATGCCTTGCTCACTTTCTCCTTCTTCTTTTCCTCCTCCTTCTTCTTCTCTTCCTTCTTTTCCACCTCCTTCTTCTCCTCCTCCTTCTTTTCCTCCTCCTTCTTCTCCTCTTCCTCCTTTGCAGCCGCCACTGAATAATCGAGTGATTGTGGGTTTAACTCAGTGGTTGAAAGGTGACCAAAACCGAAGTTCACAAGCCACTTACAGTCCAGCTGCAGTGCCCGCTTGTCGATATCGAGAAGCATCTCTTCCATCTTCAATCCTTCTCGCTTCTCGATCAGCTGGAACGTCTTGTGGTTGACACGCGAATGCCTTTCTTCCAGTGGAACATTCTTCAGCTCGAGCCTTCTTTTTTCCACGCGAGCCTGTCAATGAGAGATCAAAGATCAATGTCGATTTGGGAGTTCATTCAAATGTCATTAATAGACCAGCAGCGAAAGAGTGAGCGAGAAGGGTAAGATAGTGGATCGTGAATACCTGGAGGATCTTCTCCTCCTGCGAGGGATCGTATCCATCCATCAACTGCATGGTCTCATTCCCATCATTGACCGTGAATGTGACATTCAGCTGAATAATCGGAATTAATTAATCAATTATGTACAATTAATTATTAATTATGTAGTGGATATATTGAAGTCGTGTCATTTCACAGAATCACGCTGTGACTGAGCGGTTCGTTGCGGGCGAAATGACGTAGACGTGTTACTAGAGTACTGTAGTTAATGGTTACGGTAACCATCGAACGATCGCGTCCGCTTCAGAGCATTTCACAGTTCGCAAACGTTCCGGCAGACTCGATCATACTACGGTTGGGTTACGGTAGGGTACAGTAATTGATTCCTCACGAGCTTCTCTCCTCCTTCTCCTCCAGCCATCTCGTCGGGCTTCTCGTCGATCATCCCGCTGCTGAGATTCTGCAACAATCGATAATTGGTTGATTACTGAGAGATTACGGTACGTTTCGACAGTAACCAAATGGAAATTTGAAGGGTAAGAGTAGGACGATCAGATCATACGAACAATATTGGTTGAGAAGTCCAGAGCCATCAATTAGGGCTAGCGCATACCTTGGCTCTTGTCGTACTGCTACGAGCAGCAGCTGCAGCCGCTGCAGCAGGCTTCTTCAGAACCTGGCGAGATACGGACTCCATTCTGGAAGGGGGGAATCAGAAAATGGAGAGATCATCAACAACGAACCACTCAGGATAGGGGGAGAGACGAGAAATGAGGGAGATGAGGAAGAGGACAATGAGCAATTTGCGAGAGGAGAAAAAGGGGGAGGGAGAGGAAAATATGGAAATAAGTCGGAAATCAGGAATCGCAAGTTGGAATTGGGTAACTGCTTCAAATTTCGATACGCGTTTCCCTCACCACTCAGACCCTGGAATGAGGGCTCTCACTACCAGGAAATGCGAAAACTCACCGTGTTTCTCTAGTCATGACCAGGGCAAACGGAACCTTCCAACGTTGGGATTTTGTTTAGTGAGCGCTCTAGCTCGCTCATCGTGATGGGCATCGCTCTTTGCTGGAAGTGGTCATTGTCTTCTCTATCGAACCAATTTCGTGCCTGGAGAGGAATGCAGATACGAAAGATTGAAGGGGAGAGACAGTGAGGGTTTCAATAATGAGAGATTCCTTGCCGAAATCGGCATTTCCTATAGATTTGCATAGATTGGGAGGAGAAACAAGACCGTTTCGGTTTGGTGCCGAGCTGAGAGAGTGAATATGCCAGAATTTGATGCAAAAGCCAGAGAGCCGAGTGGTCATTCCCACTCTCTATGCTTTCCCATTCAAATGGCCTTCCATTTCCACAGCGTTCTAGCCCAACAGAGAAGGAGGAACTCGTTATGTCATAGAACTGCAAACTCGTATTGGAATGTTTCCGAAATTCATCTTGATTCTCATTTTGAAAGTGAGCGAACGGGAAAATCGCGATATATTTCCGAAATATCTGGTTGGTGCAAAAGTTTCGGCTCTGGTCGGATTAGGTGGACCCATGGCATTTAGGTGGACCCATGGCATTTAGGTGGACCCATGGCATTTGGGTGGACCCATGAGTGTTGGTGACGTTTCGGTGGACCCATGACATTTAGGTGGACCCAAGAGAATTGGGTGGACCCATGACATTTCGGTGGACCCATTATAAAAATTCTCCTTCTAAATCTTTATTGTTGTAAATGTCGGATCTGTCTCTTTATTTACAGTACCGTTCAAAAGTTTGGTACCAAAATTCAAATCGTCATAAGTCTCTTCAAAATTGCGATAGAAACTTATGGTCGGGAGCAATCGACAGGCAAACTATAGGAGAACAGTGCCATGTGGTGTATGAGTGGATGTTCCTCTAGACTCATTCTCGGCAATTTTTCTGCTGAGGTGTAGTCGTAAATATTTTTTGAACCTCGGAGTATTTAGCCCAGAAGCTCCAACGTTCTGTGGTGGTAGTACAACCATTGATCTTCACGATCCACACAATGGCCCTTTGCGGGCATTTCGCAAAAGTGAATACAAATTTATTTCCGACACCTCCCAATTTTTTTCTAAATAATGTAAGTTCCGTCTTAGGTGACCCACAGCCACAAAACTTGACCGGTAGTAGCAGTGTGAGGTCCCGAAGAGTTATGCCAAGTTTGAGCAGGGTTGTCATGGATCCACCCAATTCTCTTGGGTCCTCCCAAATGCCATGGGTCCATCCAAATGCCATGGGTCCACCCAAATGCCATGGGTCCACCTAAATGCCATGGGTCCACCTAAACGCCATGGGTCCACCTAAATGCCATGGGTCCACCTAAATGCCATGGGTCCACCTAATCCGACCAGAGCCAAAGTTTCTTTACAAAATCATCGTCGAAGATTCTGGCCTCTCCTGCCCTTTGTAGCCAATCAATCAGCTCACGGTTTTCAGTATTCGATAGGCCCTTGGATACTCTATACAGCGGTTGCTATGTCATTCTAATCTGATCACAGAAGCGAGCACAGTAGGGTTGGCAATTCGATTCTTTGAGGGTTCCCAGATCCTTTTAAAACGAGTTCTCTGTAAGATCAGAACAGGAGTGGCACAATGCTTCAAAATGGTCGGATTGAGCTCAAATTTGAAATGGGAGGTCCCTATGGCTCGTACATTCATTTTACATCTTTGCATGATGATCATGCATGGTTCATGCAAATTTTTTGTGTTTCAAGATACCACCTCATGTGACCCCTCATTCGAAAGAGCATCAAAAGTTATGCCTACAGTTCGATTTTCATCCATTTTGAACAAAGGGGAGCCGAGAAACATGAAGATATGTACATTTTTCCATGCATTTTCATTGTTTTTGATTTTTAAAATCATGAAGAACTCATTTGCACCGGCTGATTTTCATTGTAATCGGTGCGTATTTCGATTCTCTATCAGAAAAAAATTATAAACCTGTAAATTTACAGGACGTGTTTCGAGATATTTGCATATTTCTATCACCAGGTGTTGGCCAGGTTCGATTCCGCCTCTCTGCATGAGTTTTTGCCAGACGTTTAAATGTTATTTTCTGTTTCTAAATAGCATAGTATGTTATAAAAGTATCAAAATCATTATTTTGTGAGGAAAATAGGGCTGCAAACAACTGGCAAAAGCCCGTGTGGTCAAGTGGATTCGAACCTGGGAGGTAGAAATATGCAAATATCTCGAAACACGTCCTGTAAATTTGCAGGTTTATAATTTTTTTCTGATAAAGACTCGAAATACGCACCGAATACAATGAAAATCAGCCGGTGGAAATGAGTTCTTCATGATTTTAAAAATCAAAAACAATGAAAATGCATGGAAAATAGCATCCTCTAACATTCCAGGCAAATCGTCGTGACAGCCGAAATAAATTTTTCAAATCAAAGTTCAATCCAATCAATACACTCATCTCTTTCAATTGTCTACTCTGCATAGTTACACTCTTTCTAATCCCTTTGTCTTCTCTCTCCTCTCTTCCCTCCTCTCCTCCACTTTTCATTCGATACTCGTTCGTTCGTCTCAGCCGGTCGGAAGAGCTCCGGAGGAGGACCAGCCGCTATCGGAGGTATCCCCGATACAGTACCCTGTCATCGATCGTTTCCATGCAGGATCTAACTCGCCGCCTCTACATCGTCTTCGAGGAAGAAAGGGCTTCGAGAAGATCCTCCTATGGTACGGTATCCACACTACCAAAGTCCGTTATCGATTGCCCTACTGCCATAGTAAATCGGCGATACCGTAGTCTATCATATCGTATACCGTAGCCTACTACCACAGTCCAGCCTCGATACCGTAGTCTTCCCCTCTATCGTTGTTCAGCATCGATACCGCATCCCTGTTTCAATACCGTAACCCTGGTAGCCCTGTATCAATACCGTAGAATCCGTCCTTGAGTCTCACCAGAGTACTGTAGTCGTGCCTTGCAACCGTAACCATGCACCATTCCTAATCATCCAGTCCTACTGTATTGCCGAAGCTGTATCTTGCTAACATAGAACTAAAATATGCACAGTTCATCTCATGCATTCTCTCTTCAGGACCATAGACCTCAATCTCTCGCTCCTCAACGCCGACTGCAACTCCGACTCGGGCAGTAGCATCGACCAAGCAGAACGCAGGTTGAGTGGACAGTCCCTTCCCTTCCCCCCTCCCACTCGTGACAACAAGAAACACCGGCTGTTAGTGGGTGTGAACTCTGAGCATACGGTCATAACTAATGCACCCTGGCTGTTAGCCTAGAATCAAATCTTATATGGAGAGGAGAACGAATTCCGCGGTCATTCTAGTGGGCAGAACCGGAAACACGATACATTATTCTGAACCCGAGTGAGCTGTCGTGATGACATTTTTTCTTAACTGAAAATTGCGAGAGAGATACAAAATCGTTTAGTGAGGATTCTAATTTGCAAACATGTCGAAAGCTATCCGAAAGTAGCAAATAAACTTGGCTTAGCGTTAAAATGCGGGAGTGAGATCCCGCATTAGAGTAGGGGTTAGACCCCATTAGATAGCCGGGCGTGATAGTGCCCACCCTTAGTTTAGCGTTAAAATGCGGGAGTGAGATCCCGCATTAGAGTAGGGGTTAGACCCCATTAGATAGCCGGGCGTGATAGTGCCCACCCTTAGTTTAGCGTTAAAATGCGGGAGT
>LS518244.1:8457-25186 GCA_900490845.1 Pristionchus japonicus
TCCCTCCCTCCCTCCCTTCCACCTTCGAACCATCGATGGAAGAGTCGAACCAGTAGAGAGAGAGAGGAGAAAGGGAAGAGCTTATCTCCATTCTAGACTCTCTTCCTCCATGGATTCAGAGAAGGAAGGGACACCCTGCACCCAATAACATTATTCACACCATCCATCCATCACCCCATCTTCCACAGTACTCCTACAGTAACTACTGATCTTGTAAACAATCATCATACTCTTGGAAAATACTTCATTCGCATTCACATGCGATAACAAAAATATCTACAACCAATTTGTCCTAGTGTGACTAGAATGAATTTGAGGGGCAAACCTACAGTACCTTAGTGTTATGAGAAAGAGATGATGGACAATCCACTCTCAATCCTTCTTGTCTCCATATCCAAGTTTGTGCCATTCATCTCGCTCCATTAGACCCTGCAATGAACGAGATTCAATCACTCTCGTATACAGTACTGCATCAAATCGATCAAAGAACCCAGTTGACGTCATCTCCTTCCCTTACCTTCTCCATCCGACACGAGAAGTACTGCTTCGCCAGTTCTCTGCACTCCGTATTCTGCTGATTCTTCTCGTGCAAACAACACATGTATCTGAGGATACAAATATTTCATCTAGTCGATACATACAATATGCATGCTCAATGAAATGCGACAGCTGTCTGACTTACTTGAGCATTTCATATTTGCATGCGCCTTCATGGTCCAAGGGGAAGGATCCTTTGAGAGGAGGTGAGACAGTGTTCACTCGTTGGAATGGACCAGTCTGAGTCATCTGAAACACTTCCATCCCTACATCATCCTCTACTATATCACTCAGATAAACGAAAATGGAACATACCCATCGAAGTAAAGGATAGTGGTCAAAGAGTGATATGAATATATTTTATCATTCAAGTGGACAACAACGAATGAGCGAAGACTCCTTTTATAGTACATGCCCTCAATCTTGCAACCCTTGCGATATGCATTCTCACTCCAATCACTGACTGGCACCGAAATCGAGACGAGAGAAATTGAACAATCGTTATAACACTAACCAAACTCGATCAACTAATATAAAGGGCTAAATCCCAACACATTCTGAGAAACTAGATATCTTTGCCAAGTTCTTTCTGTCGTTCAACATATACATTCCATGATTGAATAGGCATTGGCTCGGGTGGAAGAGAACGCTTCCATCTGAAATACAAATCTTCTCTTAATGAATACATTGGGTAATCACTGACGTTTCATATATATAGTATGAGAAACATGAGAGCCCAGCTCCACAGAACAGAATATACTGTCTCAATTGATTCTTCGATACCTTCATATTCAATCAAACTCCACTGAATCCGTACCGGCGTTCGTCCACCTAAACGCGTTCAGTTGACACAGGACTAGATATTGAAATACCTTCTCAGATCACTCAGCTTCAGTCTGGTGCCTGTTTTCTGTCCAAACGACGCACTATCCTCAGCCCAGTAATAGATATTAGCCAACTAAAGATAGAACTACTAATTACGACAAACAACTAATTAAAGAAAGGGAACTTACGGAAGGGCAGTTAGTGTAGAGGTAATGACGCGATTTCTCTGATCGTCTGAGCCAGGAAAATGCGAGGATTGATCCTCCCGCAGCACCTGAAGATAATCCGTTGAAGAATCGAACAGAGCTCCCTAGAGTAGATCGCCAACTGGGACGATCTAATGCAATTGATGGCAATGCACTTTCAACTTATTTTTCACTATACATACGCTCAAGATCAAATATAGTCGCTTCTTCTCATTAAGCAGTGTGGCTAAGCAGAAACATGTTTCACACCATACTTGGATATAATAGCAGTAATGATATACGTAACAAAATAAACTAACTGACCAAGCTCAAGGGCAATCAAGCCGTAGACGCTTTTCTTGATAGCGGACGCCAGCGTATAGACTAACCTGTAAATAATGATTAGAATCGATTCAAAATAAACTCGAGGAAAACAAAGTAAAGATAACTAAAGAAAACGTTATCCCATGAACTTCTTTGAACCGATGAAATCGTGTGCATCAATTGCACCACACACAACGCGCGATTCCAATTTTTTTCAATTTTCAATTTTTATTTTCGAATTGAAATGTATCTGCTCCTATTCCCGGCTTATTCTTGTTTCCTATTTATACAAATTTTGTGTCGTTCAGCGCTCCCATCCATCGTCAATATAATTTCGCTTTCCTAAATGCAGATTAAACTTATGAAAAATGAGTGAGTTGTATTCGGTTTCATTCATGTGCTTGCTCATTTGCCTCGTCATTACAATGCATGTATCCCAGAAACGGACTAGAGGAATGGGTGGTGATTGATATGCAAGGGGAGATCAATAACGGTGGCCGTCCCTTCGACGGAGAGATGCTCGGTTAGTTGATTTACTTACCGTACACCTAAATACTCAAGTTACCCACGAGGAACAGCATCATTGCAGGCAATCTTGGATGGCGTCGCGATAACAGCGAAGCACTCTTCCTTGTGGGACATCATCTTGTTGAGGGAAAGGTGACTGCATTGTTAATCACTCTCGAATTGTCCCATTCTTCCTTCAGGTGATCGATCTCGAAAAGCCCTACATCGTAGCAGCACCTAAAGACCACGATGGAAAGAAAGTTCTCTACGTAGAAGCAGTTGTCAGGTGAAAAATTTACATAAGCAAGAGTACTGTGACAGAATTTTGTAGGAGGAAACTGGTGTTCAAGTTGCGACCGAAGCCTATCGTGACCAAGCTTTTGATGAAGAGAGGACAATACGATAAAGATCAAGAGAAAGTCACGGAGCAAGAGAATGAAAATGATGAACCCATGGAATCTTAGATATCTGATTCATATCGCTTGTAACATATTGGTTTACTCTGTCAGTAAAATGCGATTCATAAAAAAAAACAATAAAGCAATAAGTATTGAACAATGACCTCGATTACTATTTGGAATGGCGGATATATTCTTAAAAACATCATATCACAAACATTTCGATTACAAGTCATGATAGGTACAAGTCATAATAGTTATTAAATTAATCGAAATAGATGAGTGATTTCTCTTCAAAATCATCAGGACATTTCTCCTTCAAATCACTCTTGACATAACTGTACACTAGATCAATAGCCATTCGAATCTGGAAAGAAGAATTTGTTTGAGAATACGGCAAAGGAGTTGATTACCAGGGCAACATTGTAGAAGAGAGTGACCCCAAAGTAGAAATTAGCATTGCCTGAACCAGATACAATCCACATATGCCACATTATGGGCATGAGGATTATGCATGTGAGGATTGTACACGATTCAACCAGAAGATGACGCATCCCTGATATTGATCAATCGATTGATCAACGGTAGATTACTCCTCACCCTTCCAGTACTTCTCATCGACCAATGGAAGAAGTGCGAAGAATACGGTAGCATCCGAAAGAGATGGATACGGTTCAAAGACAGCGATTAAGGCGAAAGAAACAAGGAGATTGAGGAACGAAGCATTTCTTAAAGAAGATATGATGCAAAAGAAAGGGAAGAGGTACGTTACCTGAGAGTGAGAGCCAATGGAACAACATATACGAAGATATTCAATTGGAAGAGAATTAGGAAGAAGTCATAGAAATGAGTGAATATTTCTGTGAAGAAATACCAGAAAATTCCGACATTGGGAGTAAGATCTTCGACTGCCATACTGGAATATCGATTGATAGATAAAGAGAAAAGTGGAGACGGGATGCCTCACTTAAACAGATATGTGTGTTCCACGAATTTCCAATTGCCTCCTCCCAGGACGAAATTAGTGAAGGTTAGAGCTGTGAGAGAGAGGAGGAAGACGACGACTGTGATTACTGAAAGAGAATTTAAAATAGAAGAAGGAAACTTGTATATCATACCTCTTCTTCCATCCATTCTATTCATGAGTGGAGCCAGAAGTACAATGGGATAAAGGGAGAATTGAGTAGAAAGAGACAGGACGAATGATGCTATCAACCATTTCTCTGAAATCACTCATAGCTAAAAAAAATTGATGTCGTTGAAAAACTGACGATACAAGAATGCAGCAGTGAATAGAGAGAGGAGAAAGATGAGAAGAACTGAGAGACTCAGAGAACCACAACTTCCTATTGAGATTGGATTGAGAAGATACCTGAAGGAAGAAAGAGATTGATCAAGGATCAACACTAATCTTCCCACCATTTGAGTACACTTGTTGCAATGGAGATGGATTGATCAACCGAGTCTCCCCTTGAGGATGAATATGAGAGTGATCCCATTGAAAGAGCGATTCCCGATAGAATATCAACCATCTATAATGGATGGATATTCTTCCCCTTCCTCTCCTCTCTTCTACTCACTATCCATACGAGAGAGATCACTCTATCCTCAGTTACGGGGAAGAGGGAGAGCATAAGAGGAGTCTGAGATGAGACACTCTTGTCAATCGATAATCTCTCATCTACAGTACCACATGCACTCTGTCTCCAGCATAAGGATCTTGTAGATGCTTTTTCAATAGAATTCCTTCCTTCAATCGATCAATCGATACGAGGGGAGTCGATAATTCGGGACGAGAGATAAGCCATTCTCCACATGAGTGATACACAATGAATCGAACGATTATTGCACTAATTATTACTCTGAAAAAGAAATCTAGATATTATGAGGAAGGGGAAGGGGCGCTTACAGAAAGAAATTGGAGTGCGTGATGAACGCCCATTCCCTTGATATCTTCCTCTTCTTTCCCAATTTCTCTTTGATTAGTGGCTGATTCTCACTCTCATTCTTCTTCTTCTTCTCTGATTCCTCTTGTATCCTCTTCCTCACCATCCTTCAACCTTCAATACCAACTCTCATTTGACACTCTCAACATTCCCTCAAGTGTTCATTACTCTTCTCCCTTCCTATCCTTCAGTCACTCATTTATCCCCATTCTTTCTCTCTTCCTCATCTGAGAGATGGGTAACTCTCGTTCATCATCAGCTAGTCTCCACCAAACGAAAGAACACCTTGAACCCCAAATTCTCCATTCATACCAGGTGAGATATCTTGTATGTAGGTGGAATCAACCGAGGATCGAACTCTCATCACAATGATATCATTGAACCAGCGCTTTATCATTAATGTCACAAGAATACAGTATGCCAATAACCACGAGTGTACAGTAGTGTAACCGAGAGAACAAGAGTATACAGCATAGAGTTAAAGTTATAGCAAAGCGAACTTGTATTGAAATTAAAGTTTTAAAAAATGAGGATATAATTCAGAAGATAATTATGAGAACAGTGTGGAGACACATGGCTCAAGGAGGGCATGCAAGCAGTGGAGCGACTGTACTCAAAAGACTCATTATCAAGGTATCGCCCCATATGATTCCCCTTCTAATTCCCTCTCTTATAGGAACCGAAAGTGAAGAATGTCTTCCATCACACAGCAGTCATCTCTCGAATGGGGAAACCAAATAAGTATTAGCCCATCCATGAATCATATCTTAATATCACCTCCCACAGGAATGATCCACAATCTCAAACTCGTCCCTGTTCACTCAATGATCATCAAGCTGAAATCGTTCGATTCATGCAATTCGGTCAGTCTCTTCCCCTCTTTCTTCCTAGCACTATTGTAATCATCTGTCGTTCTAGTGATGGCTAATCTGGATTCTCCCTCTCGTATCTCGATTGAATGCACTCGAATAGGAAGAATCCATGGTCGTATTCGTCAATTTGGACTCAAGGCCGAATACTGGGATCTATTGGGGGAATCTCTGACGGAGACAATCAGAGAGTATCAAGGATGGAGGAGACACAGAGAGAGTCTACGAGCTGCCAATCTACTCGTGTCCTTCCTCGTCGATAGAATAAGGGCAGGTAGGAGGGGAGAGGGGGATCAATGGGGGGGGAGGGGGCTCTAGATGTCTCTATACACAGGATTCATCCAACGAGATTCCCTCGTATCTCTAGTTCCACCACGTCCCATACTCAAGTCGTTCCCTTCGAGGTTAGGGAAGGAAAGAAATGTACAATTGAACTAATCAATATTACAGGCCAGAGGATTTAAATGGAAATATATCTAGGAAGAGTAGTTTGAAACAGAAGGAAAGTGTTCGTTTCAATAAGAATAGAAAGAATGAGGAAGAAATGGAAGATGAGGATGGATTAGATTATGGAAGATCAAGAGCCGGCATTAGAAGGTATGTGAGATCTACTTTATGGGATTGGAATAGACTTATTGATTACCATTTGAGAATGACGGAATCAACTCATCGAATGATTCGAAGTAGATCAGAAATGGGAAGAATTGAATGGATTGATAATGATGACGATGACGATGAAGATGAGATACCAGCCAGTAGAAGAAGATACAGAAGAGAAGAAGAAGAGGAGGAGGAGGATGACGATGGACGGAATCATCTGAGAAGGAAAATGAGATCAGCCAGTGAACGACGTCATCGTTCATATTCGAATAGAGATGGGGACACCATCTATCGTAGTCCACACTCTGATTACAGTACTCCTCGTACTGCTCCTCCTAGACTTCTCCCTCGTACTCCCACTATTGATTTTGTATCATATCAATCATCTCCTAAATATCATCTCAATCATTCGTCAACAAATCCATCTCTCCATAAGACATCAGTGACTCGATATCATTCACTAGATCATGGTTATCACTCAGCCAGTTCTCCCTCTGATGGTGAACATTCTCTCCATCGGCCTCATCCCTCTCTAACTCGAACTAAGCCACTCCCACTATCTGGAATACTCCGTCATTCCTCATCTGCATCTTCCCATCCTAATTCACACTATAATTCCTCTCACAATGTATTCGATTATTCCTCTCATCAACCAATCTCGAAATCTTCCATTTCTCATTTATCTCGTCCAATTTCCATTGATACTCGATAAATAATGGTACTCGCCTCAATGTTCTCCATCTCTCATTCTATCTTCATCATCATTTCTTTTCTTTCCTTCAGATATTTCTTGCATTCTCTGATTGAACTTCACTTGTCTCTCTCTCTTCAATCCATCGAATAGTTCCTTGATGTGATCAGCAGTGACAACTTCGTTATTCGATCCCATTCTCTCCATGAATTCAGTCATCTTTCTCTTCATCACATTCATCTCTGAAACAGTTATTGCAATAGGTGAAAAAAAGATATACAAACTTTAATAATATAAGCTAATAAAGAAGTAACAACCTGAAAGTACATTGATGACGACATCTTTATCTTGAGATTGCATGAATTTGTTCAATTCCTTCTCATCCTCATCTTCCTCCTCCTTTATCTTCTTATCTGCGATCTAAAAAGAGGGAACGATCAGTCTCGCATCTCGCATCTCTTCTACTCACCTCATCGTATTTCTCAAGAGGATCATCAACATCATGAATCCAATCACAGTTCAACTTATCGTAGAGATCCTTCAATAGATAGACTCTATCCAGAGAATCACAGAACGTGAGTATACCTCACACTTGGGACAATCACAAAGTTTCTTCCTCCATCCACTCTTGAGGAGATGGATAGAAACCGTCTCTCCTTCCTGAATATTCCCTCTCCATTATTATCACTCCTCATTTAATACCTCTCTCTTCTCCTGACTGCAAGTCATTGTCTCTTCTTCCACTGCATTCATATCCACCTAGAGAGAGAGAGATTAATCGATGAGAGACAGAGTAGAGATACCTTGGCAAAGAAGGGAAGCTTCTCGCTACAATCCTTGCACAAGTATTCATAGTTAGAGTAGTCCGATTTGTGTTCCTCGGAGACTCCAGAGTGCTACAAATGATTGGATGAGAACGACTGATTCGAATACTGGGAGGGAGCATTCGACGGGAGTTGTATCCGGATGTAGTGGAACTGACCGATAGATGGAACCAATCTTCGCATGCCACACACTGCATTTGATCTTCTTGAATGGGAGCCTCTACATCTGGATACGGTCTCTTGCACCAGCAATACTTGTTCACGAAGTTATCGTTGTACGCATTCCTCTCGTTATTCGCAGCCTTGTCCTTAACACCACTCAAATATGGAAAAAGCAATGCAAGATTTTTCCCAAATAGGGAAAGAGATGTAGAAAATAGAACCTCGAACAGCTTGCATTTGTCCTTGAACGATCCATTTCCACAATCGCATTTGAACCTGATATGAAGTAGACAAATTATGACATCTCGCACTCATTTTCCTTTATTTGAATTCCCAAGATATTCGAAACTCGAGTACACTCGAGATACACTTGACTCCATTTCTTCTGAGAGAAGGGAATAGTTGCCAGTCCACCTTCCCTATCCTTCCCCGATGAAATAATGAACGATTCATCAATATGGAGGATGGCGCACGAAACAGATGTCTTCCCCTACTACTTCGAACGGACTGATCTACCCATTCCAAGGATGAGCGGATTCATTCAAGAACTATGGAATGAACTTGCGAAGTCCCATCGAAAGACGCTAGAGACAGATTCATGCATGGATGGTCAGTTCTATCCGATCTTATCAATGCAGCTGATTGCGAGTATCTCATTGCCAGGATCTACTAATATGAATGAATTGGGAGTAATCGGGAAAGAATGTTTATCCCTAATGGAAGAGGGATCTGTAGTCACTCTCATGGAAGGGGCTTACATTGATCGAGCCAAGCAACAAAAATTCAAGTATCATTCGTTGCCTATTTTCTCAGCACAGGTTTGCAGTAAACAAAATAAAAATTAGAGCATCGTTTATACAGGTCAGATTTTATGAAGTCGTTGAATACACGACTGACACTACACTTAGCCTCAACTATTTTCTACTCTTCGGAATTCCTGAAATAATAGCGATTGCGTTTACACTGTTAGCTTTCCGATATATTCGATCCAAACACGCATCTACAACCAGTAAGGGAACATCTAATTACAAGATAGTAATCACTTACAAAGCAGATCATATTCTTCGACATATATTCGGGATGGATATGATAATTCTTTTAACGGGGATCACCATTATTGCATGGATCTACTCTGGAGCCTTTCGAGGAAATACTGTTGTACAAACATACACATCCACCATGTAATTTGAAAAAGAATAGCATCAAATGGTTGATATGCCCATTCAGAGATCTGCCTGCGATGTTACAGATGCTTAGAATGGGAACGAAGATATTCATTCAGGCCTACGAAGGAGAATGGGCTGATGAAGAAGTAGTAACAGATCTATGATTGAGACGAAAAGTTATTTTCAGTTGGATTTCATAATAGGAGAAGATAATCGTAAGAATAATGGATATGCGACATCGACAAGCAGAGTTGCCTTACTAGAGAGTGTTTGTGATGATGAACGATATATCGCTGCCATTTATCCAATGGAAGTGGTCGAAGCACTCAATCAGAACAAGATCAAGTGTACACTCAGAGAGTAAAGAATAACGCCATCGTTAAGGAGAGTACGAATCTTATTCCAGAATACCAATGACTGATGCACAAGCTAGAACATTGCCTAGCCCCGAATACTTCTTTGAAACGCCCTACTTCTTCTTACTATCAAAGAAACGAGCGGACACAAGAATGCTAATAGAGGAGATCGATTTCCTTCTCGCTGGACCCTTCAATGTTGAGACAGTAAGAACATTAATGAACTTTGTCGACATCAACGGCAATTGAAGCTGCCAATTTGGAACTTCCATGCATCAAATGTTGCTGATCGAAGTGATCGACAATTACCCAATAGTGAGTTAATGCATGCTCCCATAAGGTAAGCTTTCAAACTCCAAATGAAACAGTCAACATCATTCCAGTTTGACGAAGCTTTCGCACTTACTATGCCTGATTGCAGTCCTATATATCACTTGTCTATTGATCTTTGTCGTTGAAATGATAGTATCACGATTGAAAAGGGAGATAAACGCATGACAATACCTTCTCTTTGTGAACATCTCTACCAGATCGTGCCCATCGTGACACTGCAGAGAGCAGCCATAGCAGACTCCTTAATGTCCATCTTCAGGCAAACAATAAACGTTTGAAACGAAAATAAGAACATCTCCAGCATCATTAGATAAAATTCAATCTGAGTGAAAAAAATTCACGGAAATAAGCATTTTCTGACCTGCACTTCCGTTCGGCACGCAGGTCACACACGAGAAGATAGCTTGCCTCGGGACGTATCCATGAAACAGTAAAGGTCAAATCTCATAAACAAAGACAATTCATACTTCAGCATACGTGCAGCTTTTATCATTTTGACCAGCAAGTAATCTCCGTGCTTGGTCTTCATATTCTTCCATCTCTGCTAACGAGATCGCCTACAATTAGATTATCCCATTCAGAGAGTCTTAATTAAGATAATCTAACCTCTTCCATTTCAACGACGACGTTCTCACTCTCATTCGTCACTCCATTCTTCTCTCCGATTGGTTCACTCGTCTCGCGCTGCTCATCGGACATTCCTGCAAAACGGTACTTTATTCTCGGCTCATTTTCCGTTAGCGCAAAGCATTCAAGAAAGCGATCAACAGTGGAATGCCAGCATTTCTTATCCCAGCTACCCATACAAAAGGGAGATCGGGATAAAAACTTAGAAGAATGTACAAGGAACATTTCTTGTCAGAGCATCATAAAAGACGATCAATATTTTCGAATAGGTGGACGTATTCTAATATTGGAACTTTTTACTTCACCTGTCAGGAAATTAGAACAGCTATTCCCCCTACTCAATTCTCATTCTCCCATATTCGCACACCGCGTGGTCGGTCTCTTGACAGGTAAAGTAAAGAAGTGAGCGAGTTTCTGAACCGCGGCCTCGATGCGCTTTCGATAGCTTGCAAGATAAAAAAAAGTGGAAAGAGAAAAACACGAGCGAAAATTAAAAATAAGCTCCAGCTGGACAGGTTGCCAGCAATTGGACTATCTACCGAAACATTAGTAGATGATGAGACCAATAAAGTAAAGTCCTTACTGTAAAGTTTACAGTAAAGATTTTCGGTTAAATCTATTTTCGAACCCCAAAAAGGATAAAATGGCATGCTTGGTATGATTCGGTAGCTATTTAATGCATTTGCAAATTTGCCGACAATCTGATGGGAACATATTTCTCATGCTCACACTCGCGCCACAACTGCTTGTAGAGAACGAGGAACTAACTACCAGCTATCAACGACGCGGAACTATCTATGCGCTGAACAATATAATAAGTAGATCAATTCATTAATCAATAACAAAGAAGGCGCGAAGATTGAAAATCCAGAACTGGCAATTGGATCAGGAAACCACACGCAAAAAAAAACGTGTGCCTTCGTGGTTTCCGTTTTTCCCGTATACTCAGTCTTTTTTTTCACGCATTATTGACGCATTCGTTCTGAGTTCTTGAGAGTCTTTTTGCAGTCTCACATGAAACCCATGATATCTAAGCGGTTACAAATGTTTCAAATTTTCAGAAACCAGAACCGGTAATTAGAGCGACCAACGCAATACTTCGCAACGCGTACGCAACGCAACGCGTCCATTTTTCACACGATTTTTCTGACGACTCGACTCGATATATTCAAACCCGTTCCCCGCTCATTACTATTTATTAATTATAGAAATGACCGAGACTAACAGAGGGGCTTCGCTCGTTTCTCTCGTGCCTCCTACTGAGATCACATTCAAAGGTTCGAATTTTCGAAAATTGCCACCTATTTTCGAATATGCTCTTATAGTGGCGTCTATTATCATTTGAAATTTCATATCAACTCCTTTTAATTATTTTGCTTGTTAAAGGTCCGTTCACCGATGTCGTCACTTCGTATCTCAAAATCCAAAACCCTCAAAGCAAGACCATTTGCTTCAAGGTGATTCATCTTACGTGTCAATCGATTCGTTTTTCTTAATTCATTTATTTCTCAATATGCCTTATATATTGCAGGTTAAAACGACTGCTCCGAAGCAGTATTGCGTCCGGCCTAATTCTGGTGTTCTGAAGCCCGGAGAGACTGCAAGTATCTCGGTCATGCTGCAGGTTTGTTATCGCCCTCGTATTTCCTAGCTTTACTTTTTTTCAAATCAATTTATTTTATATTTGCAGCCTATCGATACTATCCCCGCTGATGCTGCCAAGCATAAGTTTATGGTGCAGTCGTGCTACGCTCCCACTGAGGGAATCGATATCGATGCGTTCTGGAAGGTAGCAGTTTGCTAAAAAGCAGATCATTTTAGATGACTTTTTACAATAATGTTTTTGAAGACTGTGGCCCCAACGGAATTGCACTATGGAAAGCTGCGAGTAGTGTTCGAGAGTGGATCGGGAAGCAATCGCGTATCGCCGTC
Organism: Pristionchus japonicus; assembly: GCA_900490845.1. NCBI lineage: Eukaryota > Metazoa > Nematoda > Chromadorea > Rhabditida > Neodiplogasteridae > Pristionchus > Pristionchus japonicus. The sequence continues at coordinate 20,740 of LS518244.1, forward strand.
GGTAGGTGCTGGAGACAGCGACGCCTCATTCGACCACATCGCGTCCACTCCCTCTACTCGTCCTCCTCCGAGTGGTGGAAGCACTGCCCCCTCTGGCGGGGATGATAAGACCCGAAAACTGGAAGCGGAAGTCGAGAGGCTCACGAGGGAGCGCACTGAACTACTTCTCAAGGTTCAGGCTGCGAATGCCAAGGTGGCTCAGGCCGGACTCGACTATCCTATTTCCAATATCCAGGCGAGTTATTTATATTTATATATTTTTGCAATGTGTTCAGATAATTTGAGCTGAAGCTTTCTATCATGAAACGGTTATTCGTAGAAAGAGTAGATAACCATTGCCCCATTACAGATGATTCTTATCGTCATGGCCGGACTCCTTATCGGCCTTATCGTTGGAAAGCTTTTCTGAATCGTCCATTCCAACCCAGATATACCCCTAAAGAGTTCTATACACCCTGCCATAGTATACCGACCCACTTCCCACAATTCTATAAAGGCGTTTGTGACTTCCCGACAATTCAGTTATCATTACGTCACTTTCCTAAATGGACCCACTATGTACCCGTCGTATTTAATTCGCACCTTTCCCGGTTCCATGCAATTATCCTGTATACATTCATAGTACTTTCCCCCCAACAGTGACGATGTAGAGGTTGTAATCCTTGAGTTAGTTGTATTAGAACGATGCAGGATTATCTGTAATAGCAGAGGGTGGGTGGACATGAGTGCGGAACATCATTTTGCTTTCTCGGTTACATCATTTGAAGTTCAGCTCTGCCTTCGTCTTCTGTTTTCTATTTAGCTACATTGGAATCGCTAATTTTTTAAAGTACGTGCACATAATTATACATTCACATATTTTATTGCATTGTTCTGGCTTTTGAGTAAAGTTATTGCATCACATTTTATTCATGTTTGTCTGTTTGGTTTCAACGACGGTTAATTTTCCGATCGCTATTTGATATTTTCTTCGACCGAATTTTTCCAGCTAATATTCTTTCTCAGGGATACATAGACCGCTGCATTCTACAATGTCGTCAAAGAAGAGAGCTGAACCGACTGCTGAGGATCTTTCCAACATCGAGTTCGAGACCAGCGAGGATGTCGAAATCTGCCAAACCTTCGATGGAATGGGGCTCAAGTGAGTTAAAAATTATTTATGCCTTTGGTACTGCTTGTAACATACTATGGTAATGGCTCGACATGACGCTAATATGAATTGGTTGCAGTGAAAATCTCATTCGCGGAGTCTACTCGTACGGATTCGAGAAGCCTTCTGCTATCCAGCAGAGAGCCATCAGACCGATCCTCAAGGTATATTAACAAATATTTTAATTATTTGCGCTTGTAATCTTATAAAGTGCAATGTTAATGATGATATTCAGGGTCGCGACGTGATCGCCCAGGCGCAGTCTGGTACTGGTAAGACTGCCACTTTCTCCATCTCGATCCTTCAGTCTCTCGATACTCAAGTGAGAGAGACTCAGGCACTCGTCCTCTCTCCCACTCGTGAATTGGCTCAGCAGATCCAGAAGGTTCATTTTTCGGATTGTATTTGTTTATTTGAAATTAGAATAACTTCAACACGATATAACATAATTACAGGTTATCCTTGCACTGGGAGACTACATGAACGTGCAGTGCCACGCTTGCATCGGAGGAACGAACGTGGGAGAAGACATTCGCAAGCTGGACTATGGACAGCATGTCGTGTCTGGAACACCCGGAAGAGTATTCGACATGATTCGCAGACGGTTCGTTATTAGTTTTAGTTCATGTTTTCAAACAGGCCTGGGCGGATGTCTTCTCAGCGAAAAAAACGACAACTGCTAAATAAGCGAATTGGTTTCAGCAATCTTCGCACTCGTTCGATCAAGATGCTTGTGCTGGACGAAGCAGATGAGATGCTCAACAAGGGATTCAAGGAACAACTCTACGATATCTACCGTTATCTCCCTCCTGGTGCACAGGTGAGACTATTCAACTATTTTTTGAAATAGCTTATCCCGTACCTAACAATTAGTGTTGTTCTTTTTCCGGCTGTTAGTTTCAGAAAGTTTTAATCGGAGTTTCCAAAATCGTTCTTGGGTTTCCTAGTGTACTGTTAGTAAGCATGATTGTATTTATATTGCAACGTTAAGGTGGTGCTTCTCTCTGCTACTCTTCCCCACGAGGTTCTCGAGATGACGAGCAAGTTCATGACTGATCCCATCAGAATCCTCGTCAAGCGTGATGAACTTACTCTCGAAGGTACAGTTATACCTTTTAAATTGTTTCTTTTTATTCCTGCACACAAGTTATTTCGAAAGCTACCTCTGGTTGCACGTAAGTAGTATTGATATAATTGCAGGAATCAAGCAGTTCTTCGTGGCTGTTGATCGTGAGGAGTGGAAGTTCGACACTCTGGTCGATCTCTACGACACTCTCACCATCACTCAGGCTGTACTCTTCTGCAATACCAGAAGAAAGGTAGGCCTGTTTTACCTTTTCCGCATTCTTGGCTTTTTCTATATTTTCTGAAATTACTTTTTCATGGAGAAACAATTTGGCTTTCAAAATGGTAATATTATATTGATCGAATTGCAGGTGGATTGGCTCGCTGAGAAAATGAAGGAGGCGAATTTCACTGTGTCCGCTATGCACGGAGAAATGGAACAGAAGGAGAGAGAGCAGATCATGAAGGTTTGTGCGGCTTCATTATTTATTTCAGTGCAAGTCTATTGATCTCGTCTCACTATCATCAATCCGTTCAGGATTTCCGTGCTGGTCAGTCCCGTGTCCTCATTTCTACGGATGTGTGGGCTCGTGGTCTGGATGTTCCCCAAGTGTCTCTTGTCATCAACTACGATCTCCCCAACTCTCGTGAATTGTACATCCACAGAATTGGCAGATCTGGTCGTTTCGGAAGAAAGGTTTGTCTGGGAGAAAATAATGACTTCGATATGCAGTACCTAGTATGACATCGAAAGTGAAAGTAAAGTGTTCATCGACCATGGTGAACAAGTTCTAACTGTGTATGATTGCAGGGAGTTGCCATCAACTTCGTCAAGGCTGATGATGTGCGTATTCTTCGCGATATTGAGCAGTACTACTCCACTCAGATCGATGAAATGCCCATGAACATCGCTGATATGATCTAAGTTATTGTCCCTCTCCAATCCCTCCTCTGAATTCCCCAATGTTCCCGTCTTACTTTTCTAACTCTGTGTTGTATCTGAGTGGGAAATAGTCTTGGTATGGGAGTTGATATGGTTGCCATGGTTCCACTCTCTGCTCTCTACCACTGATTAGCCTATCTCTATCAAGCACCTTGTTGTTACTGTTCTCACTCAGACAATTCCACTCTCGTTTCTACTCTATCCGAATGAGAAGCTGTTACCGCATTCAATATTCTCACATCCTTATTATTATTATTGTTGTTGTCTCACTTCTCGTTCATACGTTTGATAATAATGTAGTCACTACACTCATTGATCCTCAACTCTCTCTTTTCATACACTTTAGATCTTCAGCGCGAAAACTTGTTTCTTAACTGTCAAATATGCACGTTTCAATTTTTGTCGAAACGAGACGTTTTTACTGAATGATCAGCATAAATACAAATGTAAGAACCGACTTCTGATTTGATCACACAAACACAGCGTTGATTCCGCATCATTGATTATTTCCACATTCAAAGATTTGCGATGATAATTCAATCTCCTGCTCAAGATCGGGTCTGAGAAAAATTTTGCGGAATTTAATTTGAAGAAAGAAACTAGTACTAGGATCAGAAATGACTTTCGATCTGTCACGCCAATATTCAGCGTAGCCGTATATAATTCGATTTTTCATGGTCGTTGAAATATGACTCGCATGTGACCCAGTGAATGATCACTTGTACAATAGAACAATATTGTAATTGCTCTGTTCAGTGGATGGGCAGAATTGAAGTGCGGTGAGATGACTCGGGAAAAGACTCAGTGCTGTGGACAGAGATGGATGGTCGGAGACGCCTGCGGAATTGTGTGTGCCAGTATTACATGGTCAGTTGAATACGAAGCATTGGAAGGAGAGAAGTATCGATTGCAGGTTGCTAGTGATCTATGGGGAAGTTTGTGTGTGCAGTATCATGCTGTACTCGTGGGATGAATATCAAGTGCACCAGACACTCCACTTCATCCTCTTCCAATTACTCGCCTTCCTATCTCTCTCCAGCCATCTCAAGGTATCCCCCCCCCTCCCCTTCCCCCTCCCTTTCCCTCTCTCTTGCAGACGATGCTAACTGATCCGGGAGCAGTTCCAAAGGGAATGCTCACTGAAGACACTCTCGAGAGGATACAGGCTATGAGTACCGAGGTACCCACCCCTCCCCCCCTACTTCTCTTTGAATCTCCCTCTTAAAGGTGATCTACAAGTGTCAGAAGTGCTGCAGTCTCAAACCAGAACGGGCACATCATTGTTCAGT
>LS518244.1:51785-76283 GCA_900490845.1 Pristionchus japonicus
TTCCTCCCCTTCCTTCCTTTTTTGGATTACTATTTCGTCCATTCACCGTTTCTTTTCTGATTATTGTTTGTTACTATCTACATTCTATTGAGAACATTCGATAGTATCCTGGTTGGGGAAATGAGTAGTCTCCCTCTAAGTCGTCTCCTTATCTCTTCTATCAGTGGAATATACACAATGAATCTCTCCCTCTCTCTTCAGACCTCATCATCTCTTCTATGTGACTCGTTCTCTCCATCTGAGGATCTCTACCCTCTCCAATCCATTGATTCGTCCAATAGGGAAAGAGACGGTTGGTACAAGTGATGGAGTCTCTCACAATCAGATCTCCACTCTCAGCAGAGGAACAAACCATCTGAAGAATCATCTTCAAGTTATATCGATGACAGTTTCATTTTCCAGAATCATTTTCGTCGATATCGGCTCGAAACATTTCCCTGTTGAAGGAAGAGGAATCAGTGGTGAGGAAAGAAGTGACATTCGGTGAGGATCTTCCCCCCCCCCTCCCCCCCCCCCTCCTCCCTCCTCCCTCCCTCCTCCTCCATTCGGTTCATTCTATTGAGATAGGGCATGTTGTTATCTTCCGAAGGTTTTTGTGGCTAATATCTCCTCTCTTTCTGCTATAATTCTTCGTTTTATTCTTCTTTCTCTATCAATAATCTCACTCTGCTGCTTTTCCTTTAGAGAAGTGACGATAGAACAAAAAAAATCAGAATTCTACGTATCGTTTTTTCTCTCTTTTTGTTCCATCTCGAATATGTATCATTTTGCACAGTTCCAACACGGAATGTCTGTCTGCATCTCTCTCCTTCCTTTCTTTCTCAAATCTGATTCACTTCCATTCCCTTCTCTCTTCTCAGCTTCCCTTTCTCAACTCTCTTCTCACTCATTTGTCTCACTTCTCTCAATTCAGTGGAAGGAAAAGGAAGAAGAGGGTGATTGGGAGTGGAGTAGATCATTTTTTCCCTTACAGTAATGGCTGATTCAATCTCGACGACTAACATTATCGATCCAGAAAAGGCTGTAGATCACACTGTCATCGGAACAAATAAAGTGAGAATGAAGAAGGAGAGAGGTTCACAATCGAATTCCTTCCAGATTCCAACAGTGTCCCCTTCTCGCTCCTCTTTAGGAGTTCGAAAGTGGAAATTACATAAGGGGAACAATCGATTCTTCTGCAATGGAAGGGTAAGACTATCTGGGGAATCGTACTGTGACCGTCTTAAACCTCTTTTATTCTGAGAAATATTGGTACTAACGACTGATTTGAATATCATATTATTCTTTATACGACGGGTTATTCGATTGATCTTTGATCTCTCATCACTTCAGATTATGGTTGCAAGGCAGAACGGGGTCTTTCTACTCACTCTTTTTCTACTCATATCTACACTCTCACTGTACTTCGTATTTGAGTGAGTTCTATTCCTCCATACCTAATATCCCTCCACTCTCTCAGTGCTCCATATCTCTGGGTGTATGTCTCACCAGCTCTTCCCATTGTAGAAGCAATACTCGCCCTTTTCATGTTCGGCAATCTATTCATGGTCTCTTTCTATTATTATTAAATTGATAAATGACTAATTACAGACAACTTTTTCTGATCCGGGAATTCTTCCCCGTGCATTGAATGATGAAACAGCAGAGGAAGAGAGGAGACACTACGAGAGAAGTGAGCAGCTCCTTCCCCTTTTCACATCCCTCCTCCACTCTGCATTTGCAGTAGCCTCGGAGACGATCGATTCCGAGAATCCGAATTCGAATAGACATCCTGGCCCGGCCAGGACCATTCAGGTGAGAGAAGGGAAGAGATAGTGATGCATAGAATGGATAAGAGCAGGTGACAGTGAATGGAGTTGGAATGAGGTTGAAGAGATGTCAAACGTGTCAATTGTATCGACCTCCTCGAAGTTCCCACTGCTCAATCTGCAATAATTGCATACTCAACTTCGACCATCACTGTCAGTTTCACTCTACTCATTGATCGTGTTGAGGGGATGAATTCATAGTCTAGTTCAGGTCCATGGGTGGGAAACTGCGTTGGTCTACGGAACTATCGATACTTCTACTTCTTCCTTCTCTCTCTTTGCACACTCATTCTAAGCACATTTGGAGGAAGCATCACTCATATATTCATTCGTCAGTTCCTTCCCTTACCGTACCTCTCGTACTCTCTATCCTACCGTATCCTACCATATCTTCCCTCTCTTTCAGTCACTCGATCGACGGGAATTCTGGCCGAGGCTCTTCGTCAATCTCCTCTCTCCATAGTAGTTGCAGTCATCTGTTTCTTCACTTTCTTCTCCATTGTCTGTCTCTCTTCCTTCCATTCATATCTCGTAGCCAAGAATCTGACTACGAATGAAGATGTGAGTGCATCCCTTCCACCCCTCTCTCTCTAGTCTCTCCTTCTTCAGATCAAGGGAACGTTTTCCTCCAAACGTCATCCACCAATCAAGAATCCGTATAGTCTCGGCTTCATTTCCAATTGTCTCTCTCGATTATGCGGTCCTCAGTCTCCAAGGTATGTCCCTGTTCCCAATCTACAATACCCTACTCATACCGTAATCTCTTTTCAGTCTAATCGATCGTCGTGGGTTCTCGAATGGAATGGAGGATAGTCCATCAACGAGACATCGATCGGATCCATCTACAGTATCCACTACGGGTACTCAATCCACTTTCTCAAGTGTTCGTTATACAGATAGAGTATGATTGTATGATAGATGTTGATTATTCCATTACTTTCATAGTATTTGATCTCATTCGGGTTGATTATCGATTATTCAGTTGATCCCGTGATCTACTTTCTCCCCTTCGGGTTCCCCCATCCCCCACTAATTCCTCTCCCTTTACGGGTCTTCTCCCCAGCCATCTCATTAATTACTCTGTTTGTGATAAATTGTTACTTTGTTTCTATTCTTGTCCCTATGCAAAATAAGAAGACACAAAAGTATCGATTGGAGGAACTTCTCCTATAGAGTTTACGACCTTCTGATAAGAGATAGTGTTTGCATTGAGAGAAGAGGAATGGAATGGAAGTATGATCTACCCTTGGAAGGAGAAGGAGAGTAATCATCGATTAGAGATGGTTGAATGGAGGGTACGAGAGTACAGAATGCCCTGTTCTGTCTGTAGGAGAATGGATAGAAGAGAGGGCAGTTAAAGGGGAGGATCAGAAGAAGAGAGAGAGAGAAGGAAGAGAGCAGTGATAGGGGAGGGAGGATTCTATCGCGAGAGAAGAAGAAGACTGTCTTTCCCTTCTCTCTCTTCCTTTCTGGGGAAAGGGAACCATACGACCTCTAACTAGCACCTTTCTCCTTCTCACTTCAATTGCCATGGTTGTTCTTTCTCCCGATAATCCTCCCCCCCCCCTCCTCCCCCCTCCCTCCTTCCCTCTCCCTCCCTCTCTCCTCTTGATCCCTACTCGGAAGTCGTTGTTCATATCAGATAGACGTATCACTTATCACTCTCCATCGATCCATCTACTCTCGAGTCTCTCTCTCTCATTCAATGGTGACTCATTGCATCTTCCATCCTCGTCCTTCTACCCTTCGATGAATCCTCCCTCTGATCACTCATTATAACCCCCTTCTCTCTTCTTAGCCGCACCAGAAATTCTCTGTCTTTCCCTCCTCTTTCTACATTTCAATCACCTTTCTTGTCGTTCTCACCCTTTTCTTAATCTCATTAATTCCAGAGCGTCCACTTTAGAATCCTCCCTAGGAGGAGTAACTCCCTCTTCAATAATGGGAAGATTCCTCTCTTTTCTCTTCTTAGCAGTCATTTCTTGTAGTAATGCAGAAAAGGTGAGAGATTGAATCTCTTTGATCCATCTCATTCTCATCCTTCTCTCTCTCTCTTTCAGAATGAGGAGTTCTTCTCGAAGAAGACGTATCTCAAATCGAGAGATGGATTCATGCAATTGGGATCAGATGAATGGATTGTTAAGAGTCAGCTAAGAATTTATATTTCGAAATAATTCCCTGATTTGAGATGACAATGATCAAATAATAATCGGAGCTCGATTCTCTTCTAAACTCCAGACAGGATCGATCCTCAGATTGCATGGAATCAAAGAGAATAAGAATGTATTCGAGGTCAGATTCAGAGATGGGGCAGATCAATCAGACGAGAAGACTCATTTATCTTCCTCCTTCTCTCTTGCAGTCATTCTCACGTTGCATCGTTCATTCTCTTTCTTTTCAGCTTCGATTAGGACTAAACGACTCAAATCTCTCAGTAGACATTCGAGATGAGAATGGAATCTCTATTATTTCCCTTCCATTTGGTGATCACAATCTGAGTGAGTACGAGCTATTCCGGGATGAATTCAAAGGGGGAATCGATAGATAGGAAAAAGAGCTGAGTCAGTGGTTGTGATAGAGAAGTGTGAATAGAGAAGAGTGACTAAGAAAGCTAAGGAAAGAAACATAAAGAGAGAAGAGAGAGAAAGATGTGAGGGAGGAACGAAGAAGAGAGAGGGATGGAACACAAAATAGGCAGAATCATGGAAGGGAGAGGGATTACGCAAGTGATTCAGATGGATCGATGAGTGGAGAGAAAAGCATTGGAGTGAGACTGAAACCATCGACGAGAGAACTCATCTACTCTTTCGAGAATGATATGGAAATGGTTGCGAGAATCAATAAGTGAGATATCATCCATCTCTTCTCAATGGGAACGAATCCATTTCAGACCAATCGATATCATTGATTCGAAATTGGAAGTTATTCTGGGCAGTAATGGTATGTTTGTCTGCTTCGATATGACTCAGAATCACTTCTTCTTAGAAAGAATTTCGAAAATCTCATTACGTAATTTCTGGGAGAAGCTGAATTTAGAAATGTTGATTGGATTGCAGATGGATCCTCTCTGGTTGGATGCATAACTCTCGTCTCCGTCACTCTCTCCTCTCCTCTCGCCAATATCTACACCATTGCTGAGTCTGATACACAGTCTTGTGCCATCCAAGGTGAACTGAGATTCTCATTCTGCATGGTTTCTCGTAAGCTGAATAGCAAGAACGCAGAAAAAAAACACTGCGAAAAACAGCGATCAGTAACGTAGAAAAATAGTGTTTTTCTGTACAGGCAACGAGTGCGCGGAGAGGGATTGTGGAGATGGAGTGTGCAAGGAATTGGAGACCCCCACTTGTGATTGCTATGGAACGGGAAGGGCCGGAGTCAACTGCAAATCTGGTACGAGATTAACTAACTGTAAAATGAACTGACTGCACATTTTTTCACTGTCACCTAGTAGGTTTGTCTACAGTGAGAATAATTTGGCAAAAATACATCGCATTAGTTGAAGATGGGTTTCCAATTTGAGATGTTCCCTCTGCTCGTCTCTCTTCTTCCATGGATGGAACTCTCGAATACCTTCCCATTTCTGGAGAAGAGAAAGTGGGAAGAATCGCCCTCTCATTCAGAGTATGTCTTCCTCTTTCCTTCCTTTGACAATGGTTGATTCAGTTGAATGAGAATGAGGATGAAGATGAACAAGGAGTTCTCATTTCTGCGAAGCTCAAATCGAAGAAGAGACTTATCGTGTATGTTGTAGATGGAAAGGGATCAATGCAGGTTAGTTAGAAGGAACGAAGACAAGTGGAGAAAGAGAGGCTTCAGATTGACAACACTCCCTCTGTTGGATTCGATGTGGATAAGACCATCAAGTGAGATTATTCATCGTCCTTTATCTAACCTTCTCTCTTTAAAGAGATCATTCGCTCGTTCTGATCATGGAAGGGAAGAGAATGACTCTTCAAGTAGATAAAATGGAAGAGAAGAGTGTGGAGATGGAGTGTGAGGGTGAGGAGAAGGAGAGAATGAATGAGGAAGAGAGAGATCATTCAGAAGATCATTGCTTCCAATTCACTGAGATTCACTTCGGAGCTGAACCACAGACGAGTGAAGTGAGGAGAATCGGTAAGAAGGAGAAAGTCTTCTCTTTGAATGAAGAGATGCCATTGTAGGAATGACTGGATGCATCTGGGAGACATATGTCGATCATCACAATATTCTCTCCATGTACTACGATGGTCATCCCAGAGTGAGTCTCTTCCTCAGTTCCCTCCTTCCAATCTTCTCCTTCCGTAGGTCTCTGCCCCTCAGAAGTTGGAACGATGCAATGGAGATAAGGAAGAGTCAATCATCGATGAACCAGTAGGTCATTCCCTCCTCTTCTTCTCAATCGATTCCTTCAGGAGCATCTCCCTGCCTTCGTCAGCCAATCTCTTCCCCAGGTATCTCCCTCCTCTCCCTCTCCTCTCCTTCCCTCTCCATTAATTCCATCTCAGACTCAGCCGGAACCAGGTCTCTTCGAAGAGGATTCATCCGTTCACAAGATAGGAACTGGCGCCTCTCTCTTTCCTCCCCCAGCTAAGAAAGTGAAGGAATTCCCTTCCCTTCCATGCAATAATGCAGTCGGAGATAACTGTAGGAATGGAGCGACGTGAGTCCTTCCCCTCCCCCCCCCCTCTCTCCCTTATCTCTTCTCTCTCCAGATGCGTAGTCCGTAATCAGACTCGAATGTGTCTCTGCCCCCATGGATTCAGTGGATCTGGCTGTGAATTCAGTAAGTTACCCTTCCCTTCCCTCTCTGTTTATATCAGTACTCTATTCATCCTCACCTGTCTAATCTAAACTATGAAGGGGGAGGAGCTAGAAGGAAGAAATGGAATGTGGATAAAAGAGACAGTTCATTCAGTCTTCATCCTCTTCCCTTTCCTCCCTTCAGTTCCTCTCTCTCTAGATTCATTTGAGACAACTAGACTATCACAGTGAATCTAGCTGCCTCAGAATGAGTCTAAAGAGTATTGAACTATCCCCTTATCCCTTCTCTCTCTAGCTTCCATTCCTCGAACTTGTGCTGAAGCAAGAGACTTCTACCGTACTCCCGATGGTCCCACTCTAATCGATGTTGACGGATCAGGACCCCTTCCCAAGTCTGTTGTTGACTGCAAGAATGGTAGATCAATACCCACAGACTACCGTAATCCTCCTTCCCCTCAGGAATCACTACTATCATCAATGATATGCCTGAGAAAACAGTAGTGCATGATACAGTGGAGCAGCACTCTCAGTTCATTCTCTCGTATAGGTGGGAGGGAAGGGAAGAGGGAAGAGAGGGGAAGAGAATCATTCAGGGATTTCACTCCTCAACAAGTGGCAATGATGGTGATTGAGAGTGAGAAATGTACTCAGCAAGTTCATTATGAATGTGCAAGAGCAGCCCTTGGGTAGGAAGGAGAATCGATTACTCCCCCAATCGAGAGAATTCAGATTCGAGAAGAGTAAGACTCAATTCACTCTCGCTGGAAGTAATCGAACCATCTCGAGAATGGGAAATGTTGATAAGAGATGTGGACAAGGTTTACACAATGTATAAATTGGAGGTGGAAATGGTATTTGTAGGATCGTGTAATTGTGAATCGGATAGCAAGGGAGAAGACGACGGAATTCTCGAATCTCCTGATGTCGGAATAACGAAGATTCTCGCCTTCCGAGACCATAAGATATCCAATCAGAATGGACAGATATCAGTCGGTCCCCTCGTCTGTCAATCACATCGTTAGTCCATTGAATAGAGAGAGATCAAAGATCAATCGTTTAGCTGGATCTCTGACTCCTCTTCGATTCTCTTCTCCTGCTATGGTTCTTCTAGATAAAACATTCGAGAGAGATCTCTCGGTTCAATTCAGGTTGAGAAAAGAGTCTGAGTTGATTGATCCTCTTCTTTTTCAGAACGACCTCTAGCTCTGGAGTGATTCTCTCGACGGGAGGAGGACTCACTCTGAGGATCAAGTCTCGTTAGTTGAACTTCTCTCTTCTCCCTTCAACCCTTCTCCATTTCAGAGTATTCTCTCTCTGCCTCAATCGGTTCTCTCATAGAATTGACAGTCCAATCCCCGATCAGGTATCCTCTTTCCTTCTCTCTCCTTCTCCTTCTCCTTCTCTTCGATAGTTTATCTCTGGCAGACTCAACAATACTGCATGGCATCTCGTCATCATCGAGATCATAAACAATCAGCTTCGACTCTCAATCGATAATATCGTAGTCGTTGAGAAGATTGAGGGTGATCTACCACTATTCGGAGAGATTCAATTGGGAGATCCGAATGAGTAAGAGAAAGAGGAAGAGAGGGGACTGACTGATCTCTTCTCCTCTCAGTGGATTCATTGGTTGTCTTCGATCTCTTCGATTGAATAATCAAGTACTCGATCTTCACAAGGAGACTCAACACGTTGAGAATAACGAAGTCCATCTCTCTTGTCCAGACAAATGCCATTCCGATCTGTGCAAGAATGAAGCTGAATGCCTCGAGAATCTATCCGTGAGTCCACCTCTTTCCCCCTCTTTCTCTAAATGGATGAATGAGTCCTGCAGGATCTCTCTGCCGAACCAGTCTGTGTGTGCAAAGTTCCTCAGATTCAACAAGGAGCCAACTGTGAGATTGGTTAGTGATGATGAAATGTAAAAGAAGGGAAAAAGAATGGTTCAGATATCAATAAGACTCCTCCTGTTTCATTCCACGGTGGTCATCTCAAATACGAAGATCTGCAATGGACTCTCGAAGGAGAGGTTGAGTAGTCTCTCCCCTTCCCTTCTACTCATCCATTCATCTTCAGATCGTTCTCTCTTTCCGTACTGATCAACAACAAGGATTGATTCTATTCACTCATGATCATCTCAATAACTTCCTCCAGGTATCTCCTTCCCCTCCCTCTCCTTCTCTCCTCCCTTCATTCCCTTCCTCTTCAGTTGCATCTAGCCTCTGAGATCGCGATGACTCTAACTCTGAATAATCTGGAGGAAGTGTTCACTTGTACAGTGGAAGCAGAAGCAGGAGAAGAGTACTCTGATATGGAATGGGTTCAGGTAGATAGAGATAAGGAAGGAAGAAAAGAGACGAAGAGTATTCAGATAGTTATCTCCCATCTGGATAATACGACTATTCTCTCTGTGAATGGGCGACTTTGCTTCATTCCCAAGAATAGACAACTATCTACTGAGTCAATCAAGACTTATGCTCATGTTGAGAGTGGTAAGCGAGAAGGAGAAGGAAGGGTGGGAAGATAATGAGTTCAATTAAAGAGCTGGTAAAGATTCCCGTTGGATTGCATCCATCCAGTTCAATTAATCCATTCCTTCTCACTTATCTTGGAGGAGTTCAGGTGAGATCATTCCTATTTCAATCGATTCGAATAGAACAACTTGCAGGAATCAGTGAAGAGCAAGGGACAAGTGACTCTCTTCGCTCGATATGATACTTCCATTCCTGATTTCCTCGGTTGTGTACGAGGATTCAGAGTGGGAGGAAATCTGATCGATCTGACTCACACAGCGAAGGGAACGAGACCGAGTGATGCTGGTAGTCCTTCTTCCTTCCTTTCCATCCATCTCCTCATCATTCAGATCTCGTTCGAGTTGGATGTGACTTCGGATGTTCCTCTCTCTCCTGTTCCAATGGAGGCCATTGCGGAGTGAGATGGACTGATTTCAGTCCTGAGAACACTCTACCACATTGTAATTGTGAGAGAACTTCCTACCATGGAAACCAGTGTGAAACAGGTTAGTAGAGAGGAGAAGGAAGAGAGTCAAGGATGGATTCAGATCAATCAGTCTCTCTATCCCATGGAAAGGCCGTCGATGTCAATATCAAGAGTTATCTCGACCAGTGAGTTACCTCCTCCCCCTCATCTCTCTATTCCGCTCCCTTTCAGTTATCCTCTAGCTGGTCGATATCACCCACAAACTCTGAAGTTGGCATTCAAATCGAATGGACAGACGAACACAAAACAGACGATAGCAACTCTCTACTTCAAGGATGATAGGTGACTCCCTCCCCTCCCCTCCCCTTCCTCCTCTCTCTCCCTCAATTCACTCTCATCGTTCAGCACCTTCGAGGTTCTTCTGAATAGGAATGGAAGTGTGCACATCGGTGCAGTGAGAGGAGACAAGGCAGAGGTTAGTCTGTCTCTCTCCCCCCCCCCTTCCCCTTCCCCCTCTCCTCTCCATCTCCTCCCCTTCAGGTTCTCACATTCGCTGGTAACTTCTCCGATGGATTCAGACACTTCATCGTCGCCCAATTCAAGAATGACACGGCCACTGCCATTCTGGTATCCATCCCTTCCTCCCCTTATCTTCCCTGATTCAATCTCCTCTCTAGATCGATTCGACCCGTCACGATCTCCCTTCGTCTTCACCCAATCTCGATCTATTCGATGCTCTTTCTCTCACTCTCGGAACTCCTTCTGATTCTCGATTCACTGATGCTCAGAGGGAAAACTTCGACGGATGCGTTTCAAGTATGATCCTCACTAGAAGATTCTTGATTGATCCTGATTGATTAAGATGTCGAATTGGACTATCAGATCGCTGCAGTGAAGATTGAACCGATTGCTGAACTGAACAATGTGTCCACCACTAGGTATGCTAGTTACTGGCATTCATCTCATCACTCTCAATTCATCTTCAGATGGTCAGTAACTTCACTTCGACCGGAAGGAACGACGATCTTTGATATGAGACAAGATTCGTGTGGTCAATTCAAGGAGAAGGATCATCTCCCTGGTGATCTTTGATCTCTTCGTTCACTTCTAATTCCTCTCCTCAGGTCTTCCCTCCAAGATCGATTTCCCTGTTTGGGATACGAACTTCGGTCGTCTGATCTACAATGGATTGTGGTTGGAAGGAGGAGAAGAGGACGGAGGAATTCCTTGTACGTTCATTATTCTCACTATTTCCTTTTCTCTGTTTGACGAAAGACCCAATTTCTTGCAGGGATTCTCATCATCTTGATCATTCTGGCCATTCTTCTCATCGCTGGAATCGTCGTTTATTTCATGTGTTGTAGAGACAAGACACCTCCAAGTGAGATTAGAGTCAACAAGTATTCTAGCTATCATATTTATTTCCAGAGAAAACAGTGGAAGAGACTCCTCTCAATCCGATTCAACCTGTTATCTCCAATCCCATTCGTGAGTCTATTCTACGACACAATCGATATTCAAGTAATCGTAATTCAGCCAAAAAGCCCGTGAGCAACTTCACAATTCCTGAACCGGATTCAGTTCTTCCTGAGAAGTCAACAGATGAGGTCAGTCTGATCAGTCCTTCTATCCTCTAATCGATAAGTGATACCGTACCCTCGCTTGCTTGGCTCTTCCTTCGCTTCATTCCGGTAACTGGTTGATTGTGTATGGATTAAGGACTACATGCATCCTCCATCTCCAATTCCGCCTACTCCTACTCGCTAGTCACTCTTCTTCTCAATTGGGTCTCACTCTACTCGATGCCATATCACTCTTCTCATTCATTCCGGTCTCTTCTCTTATTCTCCTTCGCTTCTCCATATCATTCTATGCTGCAATAAACCTATTCCTACCGTAGTCCTTCGTGTTCCTATCACACCAATATACTATCTCCACTGCTTCTGGCTGAATCGACTTGTCTACAGTAATCCTTTGTATCGTAGTTCGAGGGAGTATTGTATCTTTCCCCTGAGTGCTCTCTTCCTTTCCCTCCAGGTATCTCTCCGTTCCCATTCAACAACACTCAAATCGGAGGCTTATTTCACCGCTCCCGAATTTCAGTCTGATGAAGAGGATTGGGATAGAACTCTAACGGAGGAATCAATTGAGAGACCAGAGGATATGGGGTAATATATTATTCCCTCAATTAGAACTAATTGGCCATTCAGTCATCTACCCGCTTTCAATCGAACAATGCCTCATAGACTGTCCAGTTTTAAGCGGTAAGAAACCTTCGTCGTCTCGACATAATGGATCAATATCAGATCTGATCCTACCGTACCCGTGAATTCTCCTCTGTACGTGTCTCGGAAGGAAGAGGATCGTCCACTGGAAGATCGACGATCTCCTCGACCCGTTCCTCCTCCTAGAATAGCTTCCCCTCCTCAGTGATACAATCATCTCGGTCTCTCGCTCATTCTCTTGCATTCGCAAGGTAATTCCCTCCATATCCGACAATACCTCTAACGAGTATCCATCTATTTTTCACTGTTTCTCTGCTTTAAAATATGATCAATTTGCGTCCATTAAGTAAGTACCATACGAATTCAATAGACTATTCAAATATAATTTCTCAGTCAGCTGACTTGAACTTGTTTAATATCTGAATGTTTGAGACGTGTCCATGCAAAGTTTCTAGTCAACAATACGATTATCAGCTCTATTTATAACTGGAGATAAATATCATATTTAAAATATGTCGTATTGTGTCCATTCGCTCGATATTCCAAACTAATCATACCTATTTATTATGTATTCCCGTCGAGTAAATAAAATATGGATACAATAAATATTTAAAATCTGCATAATCTATCATACACCTCCCACTAAATACTATATGTAAACTTCAATCCATGAAATGGCATAAATAATTCCGATATACAACGATAAGGCTAAGAATGGAATCTATCCTCTAATGATGACATGAATATGGGAGAGAGAAGGAATGGCAGCAATTGATTGATCTTCCTCTGACAGATGAGTGGAGACGAATGAATGGAGACGAGTCCATGATGAAATACACAGGGATCTGAAGGAGATTACACGTACAACTTCCAGCTCAAATAAAGTATCTAACCTCATGGGAGAGAGTAGAATACTCTCAGTCTCATTCACTCCGATGTAGAGATTGAGAGCCGATCGAATCTGAACATTCATTCCTTCCCCTCCCTTCCCTCTTCCATCATCCTTCTCACCAATGGCCAATTAGTGGAGAGACTCTTGAATGATCTCCCAGCCACAGCCTGCATCTCCTTCGGTGCAATCGAGGCCACGTTCTTGTACACGAATCCAGTCTTCGCAGCCTTTCAACCAATTATGTATTAGACATTAATTACCTTTCCATCGTACCTCTTTCTCTGCCAAATCAAGGAACTCATTCAATTCCTTTACGAGAAGAGCATTCGATAGACTGACTAGTTCATTGCATCTGCAATCATTTCTTTCTCTCCATCTCTTCTCCCTGTCCCCTACCTCTGCTTCAATCTATTATCGATTACTCTTCTGCTGTCTCCCGTTGGTTCACTCACTTGGATCGGCACCTCAATAACTGATTTTCTCCAACAGAATAAAACAAACGGTTTATGCGCTACAATGAAATGAAATATACCTGGAAGAGCAATTCGAGGAATGCATTGTTGGTGCTCAATTCGAACCATTTCGATCGATCGTAGAGAAGATTGGAAGCGGATGATCTCATCTTCGAGAAATCAATGGATAGATCTCGAGTTGGAAGAGAGGCATCAGATCTGAGAGAGGGAGGGAGGGAGTACTTCCATGGAAGAGAAGGGGAAGGGAGAGGGGAAATGGGGAGGATACCTCTGTGCCGCATGTCTATAGGGAGCAGTCTGTTCGCGGAGAATGAGAAGATGTTTGATCACGAACAGAATGGAATCGAGACTGCGAGACCATCCGCCTGAAAGAGAGAGAAATGACTCGAGCTCTATCATTCCATGAGAAATCTCACCCTTCTTCGGCATTCCTGCAATGGCAATCGATGCATTGTCCAATGAGACACAACAGGCAATGAGAATATCACGGGCGATCGATTGGAAGACTCCCATCTGGAATTCATACAGTACTCTTACAGTATCCAACGGGGAATGGAATTTACATCGATGTACTTGAATAACTTGGCGAGAACCATAACGGATCTTCTGACAGTTGGATACCACAGACAATGGAGATCGACAGCAGAGGGAGTGGAGAGGGAGAGAGACGAGGTCGAGATCTTCCTTCCTCCTTCCCCATTCTCTCCCTCACTCTCTGCCACCTCTGCGACACTATTCTTCTTCTGCAATCAATCAGTACATTCTCGTTTCTTCTCCATCTACCGTACCTTCTGTCCTTCTTCAATCGATCTCATCATCTCTAACTTCTCAGGATAAGCAAGATCTCCGGGAGACGGTCGATAACTGGCGATATCCGATTGTGCATACATCTCTGCCCTGCAATCAATCAATAGCCATCATCTACAGTATTCCATCTACAGTACTGACCTATATACAATTCTCTCGACAATATCTCCGACAAGTTCTCCCATAACTCGAACGAATGCTCCTCGAGGATCGAATGATCGTCTTCCAATATTCATTCCTCCTCTTGATTCCATTCCTTCTCCTTCCATCATCGAGGCCATTAATCCACATCTTTGGTCTACCATCTCCACCTACAATATAATCCTCCCATTCATCGTTCATCTTCACTCATACCTTCAGAATAGCACACAATTCAGTGAGAGTCTCCAAATGAGGATTGTGGATAACCATAGGACGAAGAATATTATAGAGAAGACGGGATAGACCTCAACAATATCAGTTTCCATCTATTATTTCTTCAATAATGAGGATACCTTCAACGAATTGATCGAAAGAGGAGGTAGCACTCCAGAAGAAAGAAGAGGGAGAAGAAGGAGTGGGAGGAACTCGTTCAGTTCGAGATGAGATAACACTCATTCCTCCTGGTGTTTCCATTCCTCCTTCCATTCCTTCCATTGAGAAGAATTGACGATACAGACGGAATTCATCGTCGATCACTCGAAGAAGGAAAGAAGAGGAA
The DNA here is from genome assembly GCA_900490845.1 of Pristionchus japonicus. Classification (NCBI taxonomy): domain Eukaryota; kingdom Metazoa; phylum Nematoda; class Chromadorea; order Rhabditida; family Neodiplogasteridae; genus Pristionchus; species Pristionchus japonicus. The sequence continues at coordinate 66,377 of LS518244.1, forward strand.
GAACGAGTGAGAGTGCATGATGAATCACTCTGAGTCCTGAATGGAAGAGAAGGGTTACTGTAGGTGAGGTCGGCAGTGTGGAGAGACTTACGCAGCCAATTGAGCAAGAGTCGCTTCGAGGATTGGATTGATTAGTTGTTGACGAGTTGAGAAGTACACCTGAGAGTAAGATCAGTTATTGGAGAACGAGATATTGTGAAATAACACTATAAGTTGAAAGAATGAGAATGGAAACTGACCTGCATGCACTCGGATAGCATAGCTTCGAATTCAGGTACTCCAGAGAATCGAGACTCAGCTACTGAGATGGCTGATCTGGAATGGGATTCGATTCAGTCTCATCTCCTCCTTCATCTTCTGAACTCACTTCACCGATTGTGCTCTACTCGAGAATACTCCATAGAGTAGAGTGAGAGTCTCCTCATCAGTTATCGATCCATCCTTCCTTCCTTAATGACTACCGTAGTCCCTCTCTTTCTCTCTATCGATTGACTAACCTTCTGCTCCTCCCAATTCTTCTCTCCTTCTACTAACATCCATTGCGGCTGCTTCGATTTCATTGAGGACGGAGGCTCGAATGCAAGTCATCGCTCTGAAGAAGGAAGATGAAGGGGGTTCAAGCGGAAGAGGGAAAGGAATGGGGAATTCACCTCGATAGACACTGCTCATACTTCTCAATGTACACATCCGCTTCCTTCCATTCACGATGCGATCTGAATACTCTATTGTATCGACCTTCAGGTAAAGCGAACCTGAGCAATTGGAGGAATTCATCGATGGAAGCGAGAATGGAAGTGAATGATTGACCAGTCACTGATAGCTTCGTCCCTCCCGATAATTTCTATAACATTTCTAGATTATTTACGCAACCAATGTTCTTACTAGATCGTAGATACAGAAATATAGCTAATAAAATACCTTGAATATAAGATTGGCCTGTTTGAAGTAGTAGAGATTAGCCTTGATCTGTTCAGCCATCGATGCAAGATGAGTCTAGAGAATCAATTAGTGATTCGATCGCCCTACAGTAATCCTCACTTGATTCTTGAGTGCTCTCTCACATGCATCATGAAGAGAGGAAGTACGACTAGTCACACTACCGTATGCCGTTGAAAGTTCACTCATTCTCTGCAATCAATGCATAATAGCGTACCGTGACCATTCCGTCTACCGTACCTCTTCACACTCATTCATTCTCTTTTGCATCGTTCTCAATCGTGTGATATTCGCTCTGAGAGCGATAGTCTCCACACAATCGGATGCCTTCTCCACCAATTGACCTCAACCAATCGATACTCATCCATACCCATGACCTCTCTTCTTACTCTCATCGTTCCATGCTTCCTTCATCATACTCGCCCATTTCTCAGCCAAAATGTGTTCTCCTCCATCGATGGAAAGAGTGCCTGAAGAGGGGGAGAATCCTATTCTATCCCAATCCTCTTCCACTCACTCGGTCCAAGTCCATCGTCACTATCTTCACTTCCTTCATTGGGAAGACCGCATAGATGAGCATCTTTGAGTAGAAGATTCGAGTCTCGAATCAATGATTCCAGATCCATCTGTGACAACAATAAGAATCAGTCAAAATGTTTATCTGAGATACAATGGACGGTCGATAACCGTTGGGAAAGCCATAGAAACAGGTGAATGTTGTGCGAAAATGTTTATCTCAACATGCAGTCAATCTAAGGAATGAAATGAGCTAATGTAAATGAGAAGTGAGATCATATAGTATATTTATCAATAGTACGAGTGTAATGAGAATCATAGTGGATAACATAGTCAGGGTACGAGGGTTTCACACTCAAGAAATATTAAATCATAACGACGATTGAAATTGCAAACAACGATAACAACTCAAGAGAATAGCAAGTGGGGTAATGGTAATAGTGATTGGGATTGGGATCAGGATAAAACATGAATAGTAGTCAACGTATTAGATATAATCAGCGGAAATAATGATTTCCTGGTTGAAATGAATCAGTCAATGTAACGGAACCGGTCGCTCTTAATCTGAAATTATTAAGTGACTACCCATGATTAAACAACCCGTCAAAACAATAATAACATTAGAGCCTTAACTAACTATGTACAAAAAATTCAATAAGCATCGAATAGTCCATCGTCGATACAAAATCTGGAAATCAACAAGAGGAGTGAAGAAAGAAGAAAGATAGGCCGAGCGGGGAATAGGTAGGGAAATAGAAACTAACAAAAATAGCAACAACAAAAAGAGACAACATATCAGACAATGGACTACTCTAGCTATTGTACATTCAATTTTCGAGTCATTCTATGTACAACCTATATACAATCTAAATCCCTAAGATACGGATTCCAAATTCTTCAATTGCACACCTTGAACTTTCCGTCCTCTCTCATGAGTACGAAGTTGTGTACGAATCCGTGTGAAGTCAGTCCCATAGTTACGGTTCCTGAGAAGAAACAACATTCATCACTTTGTTGTCTGTATCCTAGTAAAACTCTTAGTATTTAAAAAAAATTTATTTAAAAATGCAAAAATTGTGTTGCACAACGAAGCCATCAGCGTATGATCTTTTTTTTAAAATAATGAGTAACAGGACGCAACTAACCAGCAACATTCATGACGATTCCTTCGGGCAGATCCTTCGTCTCTTCAATCGTCGGCAGTTTTTGAGCATCGACTGACTGAATATTGTGATCCGTCTGCGGAAGTTGCTGGATGAATCTGAAATTAGAACCAAGTTAAGAGATATCCATGGCATTATTGATTCTCACAACAACGAAGTTCATTCTTCATGAAAAACTTATTACGAAAACTAAAATTGAATGTGCTGTTGAGAAATATTAATAGTCCGGACAACGGTCGAGGAATGAAAACGGGAACTAATGGCCCGATTTCGTGAATAATCTCACTTGCAGATATCATCGTATCCCTGAAGGTTGTTTCCATTCCACAAGAGAGTGGGATCAACCGAGACGTAGAGATGGCCAATCTTGTCTCTCTTCCTGTCCATCGCTTCGTAGTACAGACCTGAATGTCACAAGTCAGTTTAGTATGGTTCTAAAACTCAAGAGACAAACAAATGATGAAAGAGCGCTTACAGGTGAGTTTGCTGGCCTCAGCACACACGTCTTCATCCCTGTCCACTCGTTCCCTCACTGACATCTTCGATGAGTCTGAATACAACATTATTAATTACTCGAAAAGATAAAATGAGACAGAGAAAAAACAGTGAAACATTGAAATAGAGACCAGCACACAACGAATCCACGTTGCGAAAGCTTTCGAAAAGCGAAGAGGGAACGAGAGTGAGAGTGAAAGAAGAGCAAGGGAAGAGTGAGGGAAAATTGAGACACCAATCTTTCATCATGACATGTAAGGCAGAATTTGCTCACTGATTTCAAACATTAATATGTAGCCAACCACTCTCCTCGATACGGTTTATAATCTTTATCTTCTTTTTTTTACATCGGACTACACTCTGTGCAGTTTAAAACATTTACAAATACGACGGGAAAAGAGAGTGAAAGTGATTAAGGGAAAACTGCTGAACACAGTAACAAAGGCGATCGAAGAAAATAACAATACGAGAATTAAAACAAGAGACAAAAATCTTATCAATAAATTAGACTACCCACATTATCGTGTGAATTCAGGTTTCCCATCACATCAATTCGTAGCTGCAGTTATCACCACTGCATTGTACGATGCATATCGATCTCAGTTCTCTAATTTAGTTCATAGGACAACGTATTCACACGACATTCAAGGCAATAATTTACAAATGTGAAAATACCCATCCTGAACGAGGTCGGAATATGATCTACTTCTATAGATGGATTCTACTTACTCGGCCTTCTGGGCCTTCTTCGGCTTGGGGGAGGCGGGTTTGGGAGACTTCTTGTCTGCAAAACACGCATTTATTTGCCGTTTACTCAACACTCTATTACTCCTTTTGCATAACGGAAAGAATATAAAGTAGGAGGATAAACTAACTGTTGAGGACATCTCTGGGGATCCATTCGAAGTCGACTTCTCCAGTCTTGGTCGTTCCCTGCTCGACGACGGGCGCACGCTTGGTCATACCGTGCTTGCGAGTCAGCTGAAATACATTTAATTAGATAATTAAGGAATCACAATTACTATCATCTCTACAGAGAAAAGGAACGAATAAGCGAGTGCCACTGACCTTCTCGAGATAAGATCTGCCAGCCATGAGGAGAAGGACGGCGATGACAGTGAATACGAGATACATGAAGTAAGTCTCCGAGTTGTAGTTCGAGTCGTCGTCGGCCACAGTGATCGTCTCGTTGAAGGCAGTGTGGATGAAGTACTGCGCATCCTGCAACCCACACACCATTTCATTTGACACTATTCACTTGTCATACTAAAGTGCACGTAGAAGTGCTGTCAATCGAGTTCAAGAGAGTAATACAAAGTGAACAAGAATAATATTAATAATAACTAACGGAGTCCTCGTAGTGGAGACGGACGACGAGACCGAGGGGTCTGCCAGAGAACTGCTCGAAGACGGGAATGGACGTGTCCAGAGTAACCTCCTCCTTGGGTCCGACCTTGCGGTTGAACTGAGCTGCCGTGAACTGCAAAAGCAACCATTACAATTTCATTCACTAAATACACACAAAATACATTATGAAGGTATGATATCTTACGTTCTGGAGGTGGAAGTTGAAGTCCTGGTGGTAACGGAACGAGGTCTCGGCGAACTTGATAGTGAAGTCCTGAATGTGGTAATGTACCCGAAAAACGTCTTCTCATTCTTACCTTCTCTCCGGTGTTCTTGAAGCCAATCAGGAACTTGATGGGACGGCTGGCGAAGACTTCTATAAAATCAGAATAAAATTAAAATCGTCACAATGGCACATATTCTCAACGTGTTACAAATGAGATGCATTGCTTACCCTTGTTGACATTAGCATCGACGGGATAGGTGAAGTGGAAAGAGACGGCAGCATCCTTGGAGGCTCCTCCGATCTCATCTTCCTCGTGCACTTCTCCGTCAGCTGCATCTTCAGCACGGACGGCAGAGAAGACGAGTGCGAACCCGAAGAGGGCCAGGAGGACCTTGCTTGAGATCATCTACAACAACCATGACTGAGGCATATTCACAAAATGAGGCATGGCAAAGCAACAATTGTAAGACAATACTCGGGAAAAGCTCTAATAAAGTCTCTGAGCGACAGTCGCGCGATGCACCTCTGCTACCCTCCCCTCCGCCTCTGCTCAGACTCCCCATGGGGGTACTGTAGCGAAAGCGAACTGCAAATTATTCGCGCGTCGAGACCATGGCAAATATCTAGAGCCGGCTTTTAAATTATACCTTTGTGATACAACATTGATAACTTTTTGCATTTTTCAATTATTAAGAAACAAAATTATTATAATCATCGTGGGAAATAACAATAAATGGAACGATATCTCTTGACGCCTAACTTTTGAAACCCCCCCCCCCCCTTAAATAGAGATAGGAGCAGGAAAGAAACCATTTCCTTTCCAAATCTTTCCGAAGCATGAAAATAAAGTATTTATTCCAACTTAAGAAAATCAATAAACAGAATCAAACCTAAGCATCAACTGGAGATAACAATACAAGGATGAAGAACAGCAACGGGGAGAAGAAAGAGAGATACAATGGATGAGGAAGAGGAACCAGGATAGAACGAACCGTTTGAGATTGAAAATTGATGATGATGAGAATTGAAAGATGAATGAATTGAAACAGATGAGAGAGTTGTGAAACGAGTGCCTACGAGAGCAATGGAAACAACCAGTAGAGTACGGTAGTGCAGATGGAGAATACGGCAGAAATTAATGTGAAAGGTACAGTAGTCAAACGAATAGTCTACACGAAGATCCTAATTATTAGAATTGACCAGCCTTCCTCTTCGAGTATTGATAGGCTGCGTCTCCATTGGAGAAGATTGCATTAGACTGAGGAGACAACTGACGGAGTTGTTCACGAGGAGTAGAATGGAATTGAGGACCATGAAGGGATGAAGAGAGATCACGAGACAGATTGAATGATCCTGCAATTGAAATTACACGATATTTCTCCCACCCTCTCTATCATACCTCCATGGGAAGAATTGGAATGGGCGGGTGAGGGAGCATCCGAAAGGAAGGCAGACATATTATGCGGATTAGCCGATCCGTATGTCGTTCGAGAAGAGACTATGCGACGCCATACTGAAAGGAGAAGATTATCGATCCATCGAGGAGTAGATAGGAGCCCGTTTGCGTAAGAGTCGGACAAATCCGGGGTGGGACTGGCACAGCCAAAAAAGGTCGACTCTCTCAAAGTATGTGATTTGGGGTTCTCGAGGGTGCTGATGACGTTAAACAACATGATGTTTGATTTTGACCCTCCGTTGGCTCTAGACAACGTAACGTCGATATCATGGCTTGAGGAAAATCTAAGCAGGGTGAAACGCCAAAATTAAGCCACTGTGGCTCCCAGGGTGGATTTTAGTGCTGATCACGTCTGTCCATTTCATTTTTCATGATTTTCAAAAGTACAGTGAAACAATCGAACTTTTGATTGAGCGATTTGCGGGCTTAGCGGCTTGTACCATTCGAACCGCACAGACGCAAGGATTTCAGAAAGTATCGGATGAGCAAAATCGATGCACAGATTTTTCCTAGAGCAGGCTAAGACTGCTAAGAAAACGTCTTAAAATGGACGCTTTCCCTTGATCTACCTCTTCCTCTGCTCCTCCTCTTCCTTCCTCTCTGCGCTCTCTCCTCTCCCCACACTCTCTCGTCTACCCGCTGGCTGTCTCTGAGGAGGAAGGGGTAGATCAATGAACGGGCGTACATTTTAAGACGTTTTCTAAGCAGTCTTAGCCTGCTCTAGGAAAAGTCTGTGCATCGATTTTGCTCATCCGATACTTTCTGAAATCCTTGCGTCTGTGCGGTTCGAATGGTACAAGCCGCTAAGCCCGCAAATCGCTCAATCAAAAGTTCGATTGTTTCACTGTATTTCTGAAAATCATGAAAAATGAAATGGACAGGCGTGATCAGCACTAAAATCCACCCTGGGAGCCGCAGTGGCTTAATTTTTGCGTTTCACACTGCTTAGATATTCCTTAAGCCATGATTTCGACGTTACGTCGTCTGGAGCCAACGGAGGGTCAAAATCAAAAATCATGTTGTTTAACGTCATCAGCACCCTCGAGAACCCCAAATCACATACTTTGAGAGAGTCGACCTTTTTTGGCTGTGCCAGCCTTTGACCGACTCTAACGCGAACGGGCTCATAGAAAGAGAAGAGAGATGACTGACCAAGAATGGTAAGGATGAGTGCAGCCACAACGAAGATGAGATTGGGGATGAGATGAGAGAAGCGAGAGAAGACAACCATACAGAAGTCTACGAATCCCTTCGATTCCAAATCTGCAAGATAGAGGGAACGGTAAGGGAGGAAAAAAGGAATGGGACATACCCCTATATGCTTGTCTAGCAGTCTCTCCAACGAGACTAATCTTGATAGGGACATTCACTCGTTGGCCAGTCTTCACTGATTCCACTTTGATCACGCATTCGTCTCCCAATGATGAAGACTTCTCATTCAACTGAGAAGAGAGCGATTACAGTATGAGTTAATATTCCATTGACTTACCGTAAGTCTTATCCATTTGAGAGTTCCCTCCTTATGGGTGGTCTTGGATTGATCAGATGGAATGGAGTAGACCTCCTGCACATTGACTGCATCTCCACATGAAGTGACTACGATATCAGACGAGAGATGCTTCGCCACTTGGATCTGAATACTCCCATCATCACTCTCTCCTTCCCTCTTCCTCCTTGGACTCACCGTGAGAATGGCAGTCTCTCTATTGTAGTTCGTCAGTTGGATCTCATCTTCGATAACGGAGAAGGCAGGATAGAAGAAGAGAGTGGTTCGACTCTCCAGATGACGTCCATCCACCACCCATGATGCACTCACTCTCACGTCAGAGGGAGATGATTCGAAGAGAGAGGGGGAGGAAGAGGCTGATTGGTCAGAGATCACGCATCCATATTCACCTGATAGAGAGAGATTAGATGGATGGAGAGAGGGGGTGGGACTTACCCTTGAGTGGATCAAAGTAAGACTTGGCATGGAAGATGGCAGAGGCTGATCCCAATTGGGCTGATTCAGTGAATGAGACGGAACAATCGAAGGGAACGTCGAGAGGAGGAAGGGAAGAGAGGGACGAGTCAACACAGTCTGAATTATCTCGATGAGAGGGGGAGGAGGGGGGGCTTACCGATGGCCGATAATTTCTTCCTGTTGGATGCCTCATCCAAACTCTCATTCGTTCCAATCACAAGAGGGAATCGGAAGGAGGAAGATCGAGTATTGGAGACCCATGAAGGAGAGGAAGAATGGAAGGAGATCGAGGAGGGAGGAACCACTCGGATCTGATGAGAGAGATGGATTGAGTAGGAGGAAGAGAAAGGAGGGAGGGGGGCGAACTCACTGTAGTATGGAGGTTGTGAGGAGAAGAAGGAGAGGATAGATGGATATGGGCAGTGCCAGGGGAAGAAGCGAGGAAGACTCCAGAGAGAGGAAGGGAACGGAGAACCTGAGAGAGCAGATCGGATTGTGGGTGACAATCAATTCTCAAGTGACAATACGCAAAAAAAAGTGAAAGAATCCGATGGAAAGGAGAGATAAGTGACCTTTGAGTCTCCACTCTTCCATTCATTCTCCGATTCCTTGAGAGGACTGTGCATGCAGATGAGATCAGTGGATACGATGACTCTGAAAGGGAAGAAATAGTCTATGAGAGGATGGGAGAGAGGAGGGGAATGAGGGGAGACACTCACTGTGCAGATGGATGCAATTCGTCAGTGCATCTGAGACGGATGAATGTAGAGAGAGAAGGAGTAGATGGATCCCATACCTGCAATATCCAGTCATTCCCATCCTCTCTCTCTCTCTTCCTCTACTCACCTTGAGTACAGTCTCTCCCTCTTTAATCAATCTCACACTCAATGTTCTGTTGTTGTTCCTTCCTTCAATGGTAGTCAGATCGAATCTGCAATTGCCCTCTCTCCTCTCCTTCTCCTTCTCTCTCCTCTCACCTGTGAGGACGGAAGAGTACAACATTTCCATTCGTTTGTCCGTGGATGGAACGGCCATTCGAGTCTCTGTACACAACAGACAACTTGAGGGTCGATCCGAGAGGAAGTCCAGTCAGATACGAATCTGCAATCCCATCTCTCTCCCACTCTTATCTTCTCTTCTCTTCTCACCCTTCGCTGCTTCCAATTCAGGCTCCACTTTCACATCGATTGTAGTTGGTTGAACGACCTGAATGAATCCATTCATATCCTCCCCTCTCCACTTCCTACCGTACCTCTACGGTAGCCAGAATGACTCTTCCTTCTCTGACAATCTCGACTATTCCCACTCCCTGAGGTCCCTTCGAAGTGAGGAAACCAGAGGAAGATAGGGAGATCAAATGGGAATCCTCTTTACGGATACGGTACTTCACTTGAGACGAAGGCCTGACAATGAGCAGTATAACAATAACAATGAGAGAGATGACCTACCAATTGCTCGACAATTGTATTGTTCCACCAGGAGTCAATAGGATAGAACCAGTCTGGATATCAGGAGAGGAAAGGGAGAGAGGAAGAATAGACTTGAGTTCCACCTAAAAGAAAGATAGTATAAACTGATGGATAGAATAGATAACTCAACCTGATAGGTGAATTCCTTGGCTCTATTGACGAAGTGTTCATGAGCCTGTGAGTGGGGTTGCACAGATACAGAGAGGGAGGCGACTCCCGTCTGAGTGGCATCCAACCAGATCGAATACTGATTCACTGACGATTCACGGTACGAACTCTGCAAGAGAGGGAATGCGGAGGGTGGAGAGGGAGAGAGGGAAAAGGACTCACTCCGAA
>LS518244.1:94390-108112 GCA_900490845.1 Pristionchus japonicus
AGGGAATGGATGGAGTCAAGGGGAAGGAGGAGGGAAGAGTCAGAAGAGAGAAGATGGAGAGAGTGGGAGAGTCTTACGGGAGAAGGGAGGGGGGGAGATTGGAGGGAGAAGGAGGGGACAAAACACGTTGAATATGCACTTCTTATGCAGGCAGGGAGGTCTTCTTCCTACTATAGAAGGCGATTACTACTCCTTATCCTTGTGAGACTATCGTAGTCCTCATTACGAATTCAACCATGCAAGTAGGAAGTCTTAAAAGAATCGTTCGAGGGAAGATGAAAGAGTGTTTGGACTGCGGATTGACTGTTCTTTTCCCATCCTATCGAATATTGAGAAGGCAAGAATGAGAATGGAAACAAAAAATCTGTTTATTACCAATTATTATCGAATAATACAAACTTGGAGTGTAAAAGGTGAAAAGCGAGAAGTAATCTCGATGAAATGTAATACAGCATGCTAATGCACTTGCGACTAACTACACGGAATAGAGATGGTTCATATGGCTCCTAGCGGGAAGAAGAGTACAATAGGTATCTCATAGGTACAGTACAAAAGAGTTCCAATGGGGAAGGGAGGGCGAATCAATCTCGACGATTCCTCTGGTTGAGATACTTGACATCGAATGCATTGATCTTGAAGTGATCACACATCTGAGCTACCTGCAATCAATGCCATCACTACACCTCCCACTCATGTCCAATTAGTCTTGCCTAGTTAATCAATAATGAACGGAGAACGGTATCTAACAATCGAGTGGTTTCGAAAACAAGGAAATGGTTTCATAGTATACAGTGTACATTTGGATGTGATCAATCCGGGAGGAGACCGCCTCACTCCACATACCACACAGACTCCATAGTGAACATGAGCGAGAAGGACGATGGCTGACATCGAATAGAGAATGGCCATCTCGTACTCAGGAATCACGTATCTACAACCAGATTCCAGTTAGTTACGGCGATTATTGCCCTCCCCTTCTGCCATATCTTTCCCACACAGAAAATGGAAAGAATATGGCGGGGCGTTGCTCATAGTCCACTCCCTCATCCTATCACACCATATCGTCTGATTGTGAGACATTTTCAGAAGAGAAGGATCACCCACTGATAAAGAGTCAATGCAAAGTTCAGAATGATTGAATCCCTATCAAAGAAGAATAGTGGGCATACAGAGAGAGGTAAGCAGAGACGGAGTAGACAGCGACCAGAGTATTCCACAGTTCAGCCCGAGTAGAAGACATCTGCGAGATGATGAGACGACTCTGGAAGGGAGGAGAAGGATAGAGAGAGAGAGGGAGAGAGGAGGAGGGGAGAGGAGACTCACGGCGATATTGGAGAAGACTGTTCCCATCGTGAAGAAGAACATCCTCGGATCACGAGAGATGACGTCATTCGGAGAGTAGGCTGCCCAGATTAGAGAGATTCCATAGAGGAGAATGGTTGAGAGGATCGGACGGACTACCTCGATCACACTGTGCTGCAATCGGAATGAGATTAGAAGAGAGAGGGGAGGGAGAGGGGGGGGGGGGAGTACCTGCTGCAGAGTTCCACTCTTGTGAGCCTTCCACATGTTACCGAATGACATGTACAGAGAACCGATGCAACACACTGAGAGAGAAGAGGTCAACGAAAGGAAGACCGACAGTAGTACTCACGATAGAATCCAATCTCGAAGCAGTCAGCGAATGAGTATGAACCGAAGACGTAGAATTTGTACCATTCGAATCCAACAATGAATGTGAAGAAATACACGAAGGCCAGACCCTGAATGAGATGGAATTGAATGAATGATAGAAGGAAGTGTTCACTCACGAATTGAGAAGCATCGTATCCCCATGAGAGGAAGAGAATTCCCGTGTTGTACTTCTCCCAATGAGTAACAATGAAGACAGTCTGCACTGATTGGAGAATCATGAGAAGACGAACGGGCGAGACACTGGAAGGGAAGGAGATGAGGAGGGAGAGAAGAGGGAAGGGGAGGGGAGAATCACCTGAAGACTCCCTGTCCGAATACACTGAAGATGGTGATAGTGAATGGGACAGTCGACCATGAATCCAAGCCGTGATCGACTGAAATATACTCAATCTGACTCTGGATTAACAGAGATCGATTGGAAAGATCATATCCCCAATGAAAAGTGTCTAACACAGTTCTCCAGTAGGTCCACTCGCTCCGATTCTTCTTGCTTGCTTCCCATCGGTTCCATCCATTGTATGGGCTGCGAATGTACAGACACCAGCTAGTAGCCAGAACCTGCAACGATCAAAGATCAACGTAACTGATTAACAATGAATGGAAGTATAAAATAAAGGATAAATGGTCTAACCATCCTGGAATGGGGGCAGATTTAGAATCGACCGAGTTGGAGTCAATATGGTAGTCGAGTAGTGATTGAAGGACGAAGCATCCCATAACAAGTGCCCATCCACCCAGAGTGAGTACATTCGGAGCTAGCCATCGAGGGTAAAACTGAATGGAGCACTCTCATTTATGACGTAGTTTATAATCCAAAGCCCTAGAAAGACTGCGCTTATCTGCTCTATCGCGAACTGTAGATTTACGAGAATTGTAGCAGATACTCAAATGAATCATGCAGAGTACTGGAGAGAAAAAAATGGCAGTTTGATAACGATCTCAACCAGTACTACAGACCTAAAAACTTCGGTCGTTTCCCTCGTGAACCACTACTGTTTTTTAGGTGCGCATACATCGTGATATACTACACTCGAAGTGATTTGAGGAAGGATGATTGACATGTGAAACTAACTTGAACGAGCCAATTCCAGAAGGGATGAGAGATGTAGACAGAAATGGGAGAAGTATCCACTGAGCTATACTGGAAGGAAGAAAATTCATTGAGTTGAGATGGGAGAAGCAGAGAACTAACCTTGTAATTGTCGAATCCCTTCAGTTTCTCCTTATCGAGATACTCGTATTTATTCATTTCTACAAGAGAGAAAGTGTTGGATGAGAATAAAGAGAATGCGAATGAGAGGGAAAACAACTAATTGGAAGGAAGGAGAAGAGATGGTGTGGATAGAAGGAAATGGAATGGATGAGGTCAGAAGGGCAATGGAGAGTAGAATGGGATGGTTAGAGTGGGGTGACGATAGGATAGAAATGAGAATGGGAGATAAGCACATCCTTCTTATCATTCTTCTTCGCCACTGAGTGCGACGAGTGAAATGGGAAGGGATTGAGTGAGGGAGGGAGGACTTCCATTGGGAGGTCACTCTCTCTCCCTCTCACGCATTCCACAGTACTAAGTATTCAAATCGCTGCTTGCAGAGGCATGTTAATAAGATATGATACCGTCCATTGCACAGTTGGTGTATTCCCTCCAGAGTGGAAAATGTGAAATAAGTTTATTAACAGATCAACAATAAAGGTACAACAGACTATTCGAAGAACTATTAGATGAGAATACCATACAAACTATGGGCGAGGAGGGGCGATAGGATAACTCTTCGCTATACTCTTCCATTCCTTTTCAGTTCTCTTGTAGATCATTTGTCTTGTGAAATGGCCCATCTTCTGATTTTCTCTCAGATTCTTCACAGATTCTCTCTCTGCAGGAGGCTTCAGAATCTCTTCCAGATTGCATTCCTTCACTTCTGACGTCGCTTTCGTCACGTCGATTGCGTCTACGTGAACCTGTTATCGTTATTAATCAGGTTCTGGATTCAAAGCGTTGTTGAACGTGGAAAATAAAAGTTGAAAAATGGACATACCGTATCGAGATCGTGTCGAAGAGTGGAGAGAACGTGCTTCTTCGCATCCGATGAAAGATGAGAATGAAACAGGAAGTAGCTGAAAATATTGAAATTCAAAAAGCAGAAAAAAACCCATTTAGAAGCTACATACTAAACACATGAAATGATTCACAAGAGCATCAAATGTAGGAGATTAGCAGAATATTCAATTGTTTAATGATCCCTCGTAAATGATCGAACCAGTAATTCCAAGTCGATCCTATTCTCGTTACACTACGAATGAAGGACTCACTTGGATGTGTATACCGGCTCGTTTGTTTGCTTGGCAATTCGCTTGAATGGTAGATCACGATGGCCAAGGGATTCCACTTTCTCAATGATTGCGCCATTGTCGAGTAGAGTGGAACCCGCTCTTGTTAACACTTTCAAAAGATCAGCCTGCAATGAACAACTACCATACAATACTGATAACAGTTAGATTTGAAAGCAGAAAAGGATGAAAAGAAACCTGAAAAAATAACAATCAACGAACCTTTGATAGAGACCGCGTAATCACTGTTATTTCGAACAAAGGCATTTCTGAAGGTTGTGACACTGAAGGATTTAAGATTAGGCTTTCAAATCCAGCGGACTGAACACGAAAAAGGGCAACAATAAATCGATAATTCAAAATATGCATGGGAAACTACAAACTACAAAATTATTATTCCGTTACGTTATATTTCGGTTCCTACTTCTGAGTAAACGCTTCCCAACTTTATTTCCAAATTTTCCAAATTCGTTTGATTTTCGTCTGATTTACAAAGTTGTAAACATTTTAGTAAGAATATAGATTTCACATTAAACTCCTGCTTTTTCAATAGCCCATTCGTAACCTTGAGTCAGTAATATTGAGGCGTATTTTGTTGTGAAATCGCCCGTTTCTTTCCTCTACAATCTCTTCAGCTGAATTCAGTTATTGCGTGGCGTTCACTCGTTGTATAACCAGAGATATGGCATTCAGGGTACCATGCGCATCGAAAAGTGTTATTTCTGTTCTTCAAATTTATATCCAGGACACGGAATCACATTCGTCAGAAACGATGCATCGGTAAGTCTATTTTATTTGAACGATTTTAAAACTCTTATTATAGATTTTCAAATTCTGCCGTTCGAAATGCCACAGAGCTTTCAAGAAGAAGAAGAACCCGAGAAAGGTCAGATGGACCAAGGCTTCGCGTCGGTAAGTCGTGTTTTAATATGAAGTATTAGAATAATATATTAAAACGCTAAAGAAAGGGTACATTTTCTAAATCATAGCAATGTTTGTATATTTAATTGACATAAATATTTAGTGCTCGTGGAAAGGAGCTGATCAACGACAGTACTCAGTTGATGGAGCAGAAGAGAAACGAGCCGATCAAGTACGAGAGAGCACTATGGGAGAAAGTGGTCGAAGCAACGAAGGCAGTCGCAGAGCTCAAGCACAAGAGGTATGCTAGCTCAATGTTCCGTTAGATGTTATGCACTGGCATGGTGTCTCTATATTGAAATGATAATTGTTTGATAGATACGCGAACAAGATCCGCAAGTCGATTCAACCCGGAAAGGTGGCAAAGAGAACGAGAGAATTGGCCCGCGTCAAGGACAGAATGCATCTCATTCGTGCTCCTGTCGCGCAGAAGAAGAAGGTCGCTATCCAAGAGGGAGAAAAAGCGATGGAAACCAACTAATACGACGCTTTATCATTCCTATCTTTTCAATTCACCACTACCGCTCTCGAATAGCTATGTTGTGCATATTCAACCATTCGTTTCATTGTTACTCCGTGTTGCCTGTTGGAGACAAATCTTCTGATAAAATACTTGACTCTGCTTTCAATGAGCATTTTCACTATGGCGTTTCTATCGCCTTTGATACCTGCCAGTATGCCTAGTTATACTGGCTCGGAATTAATGAAGTTCACTTAAGTTGACATGGGAGACGCTGGTTTCTTCCGCGGTACGAGCGCTGATCAGGATGGTCGATTCACAGACAAGGAAAAGAAGCTGCTGAAGACGATGAAGTTCGAGGATGCATTGGAGAAGAAGGTAGAAATGAGCCATAGTTAGGGAGAGGGAAGACAATGAGGGGAGGATGATTTGTGACGTATATGAATATGTAGTGACTGCAGGAACTAAAGGATTGTTTGCCCCCATCCACATTGTCTACTTGCTACGAATGGAAGGACGCTGTCGATTGGTGGACCGAGGGGTTGGGGATGGAACACAATGAATGATCCATTGAATGGTCATTGCAATTATGATCTACTCTTGAAGTACTCTTGTAGTAGATCATAAGAAAATGTATACTTGAAACAAGAGATTACACTTTCGCAAATAGAAATTGGAAAAAGGTTGGATGTCTCTGATTTACTATTCTTTTCTCCAGGTGGACATGAGCCGAGTGAATCTGGATGTAATGAAGCCATGGATCACCCAGAAGATCAACGATATTCTGGGAATGGAAGATGATGTCCTCGTGGAATATGTGATCTCCCAATTGGAGCTGAAAGAGATCAATCCCAAGGTTTATTTCACCTTTTATATTCACTGTTCTGGTTAACAAATCGATTTCATTATTGTATTTCAATTTTAAATCTTTCCAACTCTTTTCTCTTCAGGTAATGCAGATCAACATCACGGGTTTCCTCAATGCTCGTCAATCGCGTGAATTCATGGCTGAATTGTGGGCTCTTCTAGATGAAGCACAGACGGCTCCCGATGGAATTGCACCTTCTATGATTGAGAAGAAGATGAGTGAGATGGGAAGAGGAGGAGGAAGAGAAAGAGAAGGACTCAAGAAGGAAGCTCAATCCGATTGGAGCAATCGATTCTCTTCCCTTTCTGGAGGAAGATACAGTGGAATAAAGGAGGATAGTCCATTGAGGGAGAAGGAGAGGGAAAGAGATAGAGATGGAGGAGATCGAAGAAGAGAAAGAAGTAGAGAGAGGGAGAGAGTGGAGAGAAGCAAGAGTAGAACTCCCCCTCGAAGGAAGGCATTTGATGATAGAAGAAAGGAGGAAGATGATGAGAGAAGAAAGGCAAGAGATGAGAGAAGAGTGAGGGAGAAGGAAGAAGAGAGACGAAGGGAAGAAAGAAGAAGGGAGAGAAGAGATCGAGATGAAAGAGACGAGAAGAGAAGGAAGGAGGAGAAGAGGGAAAGAGAGCGAGAAAGGGAGAAGAAGGACAGAAAGGAAAGAAGACGAGGACGATCCAGGTACATTTGTTTATCCTTTATACAAGAAATAGTGAATTGAATATGAGCGAGGATAGCACAATCAGTTTATTCTTTCAGTTCTCGTAGTGGATCTCCTCCCCATAAGAGAAGATTCGATGAGAAGAAGAAGAGGAAGGAGGAAGAGAATGGAAGTGATGATGACGATGTGAGCGATGAGAAGTTGAATCATTGGATTGAAAGAGGAATGATTACAGGATAAGAAGAGACGAGAGATGAGAAAGAAGAATAGTGAGAAGAAGCATAAGAGTCACAAGGAAGAAAAGGAAAAGGTTAGCAACCATTATTCATTCATTGATTGATTGTACATTCTTCTTCAATTGACATGATCATCCGAATGGCAACCCATTTCAGAAGAGAGCGAAGAGTGCCTCTCCGACTCCTCCTCCTCTTCCTGCTCCTCCTCCCGCTGATTCCTCCTCTTCGTCCTCTTCCTCTTCTGACAGCAGCAGTGACTCATCCTCCGAATCCGATCGTGAATGAACTATCTATCGGCTGAACACTCCTCAGTCTTGTATTCTTTGATCTCTAATCTTTCATTCGTTACTTTATCGTACCCATCGTTAAGTTGGTTGTCCACTCCATTTATTTATTTCAATTATAAATGCTGATCACGTGTTGGAAGGTCACTACATGAAAAGGGAAGCAATGGTTAAGTACCTTGCAATGCATATCTTACTCTATTAGAACGCTGTTGAATATAGTATCTTATCAGGCAGACTACTGTATGGTGGAAAAATCAGGAGAGACGAAAGATGTCTCGTCTACCACAGTAGAATCAAAGGACTCATCTTCCCCTAATCGATCCATTGTCAGAAGTAGTGAGTATCCTGTTGTGTATTGCCAGTCTACGTTGATCTCTCCAATACTACTTTCCCCTTCGGTACTGCTGTTCCGATCGCGCTATAGTGAGTGAGAAGAGAGATAGCACGAGAGGGAGAGGGAGAGTCAGTTGACCTCTCGTGCACATCCCACAAAAAAGCGACAGACGCGCGCATTCTCAATACCGCTGGGCATCTTCCCATTCAAAAGTAAACGCGGGAGTGAAAGTGACCAAGCTCATTTGTCCCCCCCCCTCCTCCTCTCCTCTCTCTCTCTTCAATCGCACGATAGAGATCGACCCACGTGCTCTATTTGTATCGCACTATTCCGACATCCAACTCAACTTCATCTAGTCTGTTCCTCACGTACCATTACTTTCATAAGCATGTGTCTGATCGAAATCAATATCTATTTTTATTATATTTGATTATGATTTTGTCCTACCTTATCTTCATTCTATCAATAAATGTTCTTTTTGAGTAATCGGGACGACTTCACTCGTCTCCTTTCTGGCAGGACTCCGATCTGCATACAAACACTCGAAGCAGCCAGAGGCCAAGGATATCGGACGATTGCAGGTGAGAGAGAGAAGGGGAGGTGGGAGGGGGTAGTAGGAGTATTTATACTGTCTAACGCCTTTGCGACGAAATTGGTTTCTGAGCTTGATTGATAAGCACAAATTTGTTTTATGGCGGCATTAAATACCGATTGTGTCACCTCGATACTCTCTTTGAATGAGACGATGTCTTGCTATTCTTCCAATGAAAGATTGTTTGATTCAAAGAGTGGAAATAGTAATGACCCAATCACAGACTGATTAATCTCTCTCTCTCTCTTCGCAGGTCTTCTCAGGAGTTGGATTCGCCGCGAAGGCTCTTGCTGTTGCCACTGTGATCACTGTGAGTATCTTATCTCTCTTGGTAGTGATCATCCCATCTAGTGAATCTCCAATCATCCTCCTCTCTTCGTAGGTCTCTGGTTTCTCTCTTCTGGTCGTGGGAGTGAGTGCACTCCTCGACGTCTCTTCTCCCAAGCAGTTCGGACAAGCAATGAGAAAGAGTTTCGGAGATAGGTACGAAGGGAGACAGACTTGTAGTAGTCTGTCATCGATGAGACTGATCTATTTGACTCCATCCATTCGATTACAGCCTCCGATTGCCCCAATCTGCGAACTCTCAATCATTCGAAGACGTGATCCGATCGATTGAAACTCGTGCTGAATTGAAGAAGGAAGCGGAGAATTCGCAATGAGTTCCCTTCATTCTCTTCGTATTCTCCTCGTCTCCCCCCTTCTCTCCATCCCCTTCCTTCTGATCCCTCTTCCAATCACACTCCTTCTTGTATCCTCTCTTCTCCTTCTCTGGTTCTATCTCCTCTCTCGTCCTTCCCCTTCCTTCTTCTCTTCTTCCTCTCGTCTTCTTCTCATCATCGCCCATCCAGATGACGAGACTATGTTCTTCTCCCCTCTCATTCGGAATGCTGTCAGGTACGGTAGTCTCTTCATTAAGGGGGCGGGAAGGGTACGGTAGGGGTCCGATCTAATCTCTTTCTTCATTCAGACGAGGAGTTCGTGTCTTCGTTCTGTGTCTCTCATCGGGAGATTTCTATGGAGAGGGAGACACAAGGAGGAAGGAGCTGTTCAATGCAGTGCTTCCATTGGGAATCGATCCATCGGATGTGACTGTGATGGATCTGGATGAGTGCAAGGATGGAGGGGAATGGTCTCCTTCTCTTCTTCTTCCTCTCATTCGTCGATTCGTCCTCTCTCTGGATGTTCAACTAGTGGTCACATTCGATGATGTGGGAGTATCTGGTCACTCCAATCACACTGCTTGCTCACTTGCTATCAAGGCTGCCAGATCCATTCTTCCATCGGGAGTTGAGGTACGATTAAGAGAGATGGGGGATCATGATGATATTCGTCGTTCAGTTGCTTCGATTGGAATCTCCTTCTCTCATTCGTAAATACAGTAGTATCTTTTCTCTCCTCATTTCATTCTTCCGTGATTCTCCCCAATCGACAGTAATATCGTCCCCCTCTGATATCATATCCACTTGGAGAGCAATGGGAGAGCATAGGAGTCAATTACTATGGTTCAGATATCTCTACATGGTTAGTCCGTCCTCTGCTTCTATCAATCTAATTCTTGTACTTTCAGTTGACATCATCTCTTCTATTCACAAATTCTTTCACAAGAGTGCCTACGAGAGTCCGGTCAACTTACTAGTCTAGCTAGGAATTCCCCTTGTTGTTGTTGCATTGTTGGATACCCAATACATTTATCAAAGAGTGGAATGTATCAATTGTATAGCAATAATTTAGAATACAATATTTCAAAAGCTAATCTGTTACAAACTACATACAATCTCAAATTTACAATATGAAAATACATACTCTTAGTTAGTGTCTCTTCAATAATTAGGTGCATAGAATGGATAGACGGGAGTTAATTGTTGAGTTGATTGTGAATGAGAGCAGCAAGAGAAGCAGCGAAGAGAGCATTGGAAGAAGAGACGGAGAAGGATGAATCCCCCTCCATCGAGATTATGATGAGATCCTTGCGAGAACGAGTCTGACCAGTTAGAGTCTGGAATAGAGAAGGGATGAAGGGAGAGAGAGAGAAGAGATAGGTCACCTTCTGATCACTCTCACATACAGCTGCCACTCCAATTATATCATTCATTGATATCTCTCTATTCACTTTCTTCTCCACTCTATTCATTCCAGTCATTGAATTCTTCTCTTTCTCCAATAGATCACTACTCAATTTCACTCCTTCCAATTGTTCTCCAAGGGGAATCGATACCTACAAACATTCGTTTACCTTGATTGAATCTTCCTTTCTTACCGTAATCTTATAGGACGAGTTCTCATCACTCTTCACAATCCATTCTCTCGATCCTCCAGTATCCTTCGTATCCACATACACATTGAGTACGCAGCTAGATCCACTTCCCAATTCATCCACCTTACAAGTAATGTATGCATTTTGAGTTGATTTAAATCACTTACCGTGTTCTGTCCATTCCAAACGAGACCTTCAGGCGGCGTCAACGCGATATTCTTCACTGTATGATTAGTGTGATTCTTGAGAGTGAAGTTAATGGGAGTGAATGATCCACAAATTCGAGGGAAAGAGAGATGAACTGAGAGTCCTCCAACACTCGATAGCAATTCACAATTCTGAGATTAATCGATCATTCGAGATCAAGTCCAACAATGAACTCACATTGGCAGATTCGACGGTATTATCAGACAGACTTCTCGATCCGGCAGCAGAGAAATCGATATCGAGTAGAAGGTCGATAGGGGTTACGGTAGAGGGAGGAGCTACAGCAGTCTTCTCGACCGCAGCTGCCTTCTTGACAGTGGGGGTGATATTGTTGGTTGACTTCTTGACAATCTTAGGATGAGGTTTCACTTCCTCCTCTTCTTCTTCCTCTTCCTCATCAGATTCTTCATCTTCATCACTCTCTTCTTCATCTGATTCTTCTTCGTCTTCTTCCTCATCTATCATTCATCCATTAGACCATCCCTCCCTTTCCATCCTTCTCCCTCTCTTTCCTCACCTTCATCTTCTTCTTCATCTTCATCCTCATCTTCTTCACTTTCTTCTTCATCACTCTCTTCATCTTCACTCAATTCTAACTTCTTATCTACGATTTTCTCTCCTCTCAAATTGGCAGGAGTTGGTTCCTGAATGAGTCCATCTCTCTACCGTAGTCCCCCGTCTCTTTCACTTACCGTAGTCCATTCAGGGAGAGTCTCGTATCGATTGCACGTCTGATTGAGTACGTGAGAGAGAGTTCCCAATTGGAAACTGTGTCTCTCTGCAATCCCATCGATAATCTCTTCAATAGGAGTGACTACAGTACCTCCGAAAGAAGAAGTGAGAGAGGGACACGGCTTGGTCCCCATTATGATCTCCCTTGCATGTAGAGAAAGAGTTGTCGTGTTCATCATAAGATTACGGAGGAATCGAACTCTGCAATCGACTCTCCTTCCCTTCTCCCTCTCTTCCTCTCCCTCCCTCACCTATCTCTGATATCATAACTGAGATCGAATCGTGCCAATTGTAGTATATACTGCACGAGAGTGGACACACTCTCCCTCTTCACGATCCAAAGGGCAACTGCTAGTTTGAGAGTCTCCAACTGAAAAAGAGAAAGATATATACACCCCCTACATCATTAAAGAAAGAGCCTTGACATACCTTGACACTTTCATGCTCGTTCGCAAAGTTCTTGGCGAGCATTCTCAGTAGATCGGGTGCTATATGGAGAACCTGAGAGGGAATTCACTGAAAAAGAGATCAAAGATCAAGGAATGGAACCTTCTCGAGATGAGTAGTGACCAGCCACACGACACACGCTCGGCTCTCTGATGATTTGAGAGTGAACACGAGTCTACACAATTTCTCCAGAAGAGAGACTTGAGCTTCGGAATGGAGAAGATTCTTGAGAACGAGAACTGAAGAGGAGACGACGTCCTGAAGGGAAGAAGAGGGATTACGGTAGGAAGAGAGGGAGTATCGATTGACCTCATTGGGAGAAGAGAGTAGTTGGACGAGTTTATCGAGACAGGAGGAGGATACACTTCCCACTGTGAGAGCACATCGACCGATTGCTTCGATCGCATCCGAAGCAAGAGAGGGATATGAGATGTATGTCTGAGGAGAGAGAGGAAGGGGGAATCATACTCATCCATTCTCCACTCACCTTCAACTCCCTCAGAATGATATGGACATTCGTCTCATTCACGAGACTCGTCAGAATATGCAGTTTTAGCTTGCGAATGAACGACGAATCGGAGGATCGAACGAAGAAAGATTTGAGGAATGGGTCGAACATCGTCTGAAAGGAGGAAGAGATGAGGGAGGGGGAGGGAATCCCATCTCCATAGATCAGTAGAGAGTAGTCTCGTCCCTCTCACAACACGACATCGACTATCACTCCATGGATCATACGTGTGAAATGGGTAGGGAGTTCTCTACCCTTTGTCTCTCGCAGAGACTCGCGATGTTCAGAAGGACCACCATCTGCACTTCCCGAGGAGTTCGCACCAGACGGATCAGGGCGGTCGCGCACGAGGGGAGACACGACGACGGACCCACGTCTGCCATCACACCTGAGGGAGGGAGGGATGGAAGGAGAGGAGAGAGGGGGGAGGGGGAGGGGAGGGAAGGGACTCACTGGCGACTGCAATGACAACGGCACAGTTTCTACTCTGTAGAAGAGGTCTGATCGATTGGATGAGAAGAGAGAGATCCTCGTCCATTGGAGTGATATCAGGAGACGACAGTTGAGTACGCGCGTATCGAGTCAGCAACTTGAGCATACTCACCTGCAACATGCAGATACCGTACCCTCTACCGTATCCTCCCTCCTCACTTGTCCCCACTCATCGATATCGACGAGAGCCTTGCAGAATGCCCGATAGTGAGGATGGATGAGATCGTATCGATCGGGGCAAATCTGAAGAGGACGAGATGCATAATTTAGAGCCATTTCAGACAAGTCATACCTGATCGAATGCGTACACAGCTGATCCGAGTACGAGTCCTCTTCTATCTGAGAGAAGGAGAGTGATACAGTCTATTAGCTCCTTCTCCAGAGATGAATCGAGAGCGTGCAACTTGGGAATGGCATGAGCTGCCACCTAGAGAGGGGGGATAGTCACTGGAAGGAGGGGGGGGGGTACCTTTCTAACGTATGCACTCATATCCCTCACTCCATCCTTGATTGCGAGAAGGACGATGGGAGAGATCATTGCAACTCGAATGGAAGAGAGAACACGGAGGGCTGATGCACTGAAGGAGAGAGGGGATAGAGGGAGGAGAGGGGGAGGGACTGACCGAATGAGTTGATTCGGATCCTTGAGTCCTCTCTGGAAGGTCGAGATGGAGAGAAGTGCTAGATCCTGCTCCTCTTC
>LS518244.1:108593-118980 GCA_900490845.1 Pristionchus japonicus
CATCCTTGATTGCGAGAAGGACGATGGGAGAGATCATTGCAACTCGAATGGAAGAGAGAACACGGAGGGCTGATGCACTGAAGGAGAGAGGGGATAGAGGGAGGAGAGGGGGAGGGACTGACCGAATGAGTTGATTCGGATCCTTGAGTCCTCTCTGGAAGGTCGAGATGGAGAGAAGTGCTAGATCCTGCTCCTCTTCAGCATATCTACCAATGTACTATTCATTCTCTCTCTCAATCTCCTCCCTTCCATACCTCTCGAGATAGACATACACGAGTTTCTTCAGTTCCAGATTCTTAGCAGCGACATTCTTGACAATATTGGGGAAGAGGGCGGACATATCCTTCCCTCTGGCTACTGACTGGAAAGAGTGAGATAGGGATACTGTATGATGGATACGGTAGATAAGACACTGACATTGATGATTCTCTTCATTGCATCCACCTTCACATTGTCTTTATTCCCATCGAGCATCTCTCGAAGATCTCCGAATCTGAAGGGTATGCTCATGGAAGGGGAGAGAGGAAGGAGGAAGGGGGGGGGGAGCTCACTTGTCTCCTCTCTTATCGGATACGAGTCCTCCTTCGATACTCATCACATCCGGAGAAGAGATCACCTCCGGATACATTCCCTTCATCTACAGAGATCCCATCGGTTACGGTATCTTGTTAGAATGAACCAATCGAGATAGGTCAGTGCGAAATAAACGCATTGTTGTGAGAAAGACGCATCATCCAAAATAATATTTTATACACGATATCATATATCGTCAAGATAGATATTCTGTAAAGACAATTTTCGAATAAAAACTAACATGTATTGAAGGAGTGAAAGCGAGGCGGGAGGTAACCATTGATTTGATATGAGAACGTGAATACTACAAGCGAAAATGACCTATTCAACAAATTTAACATCGATTTTGATAACATGATAAATTTTAACGAAAATAATGGAAGTATTAGTTATGGCAGAGGGAATGGCATAGAATAGAGACAGAGGAGGGAGAGAGATGGAATTACTGATCGAATGATCCAACTCCGAGGAGGAGATTCCGTCGAGTGAAATGGAGACCCACGACGGGCGAATCTTTCGTTGCGAAGACGTGAGTCTCGAAGTTAGGAATGTCCAATCTGAAAAGATTGATTGATGCTAAAAAAAAGTTGACCGGATGGAATAAATATCGTTTACAGATATGATCTTCTCTTCTCCTGCCCACTATTACAAGCTTCGAAATCAAATGAATCGAGGGAATGGGGAAGATGGATGGACTCACTTTGCATCGTATGTATTGGCGTCCATGTTATTGGATGCAGCCATTATGAGATTGTCGAGAGAATAGAGAGACATCTCCGATCCTCCTCTGAATAGACCACCCATTGAAACAAACTTGTAATATCTAATGTAATTTCAAGTACGAAAGTTTCTTTCCTCATTCATAACTATCAACCAATACATCGTCTACTAACCTTGAAATGGCGAAAGTGCCACCATCTCTACTCCACGAGAGGGATGGAATCCGGGTGGGGAATGATCTCGTATCTCCTCCCATCAATCTCTGACTGGCTAGATCCCATACCAGAGTGACTCCATCTCCATCCACTGACACGACGTATCGACCACACGGAGAGAACTGCAATGGCATCCATCCTCTCCCTCCCTTCATCCCTCCCCCTCTCTCCTCTCTCGTTCTCACCTTGGTGCATCTAACGGGTGCTCGATGGCCAGTGAATGTCCTCACACACGCTCCACTCAATACATCCCACACTCGGACGTATCGATCGTCGCTTCCCCCCACTATGTAGTTGCAGTTGGCATGGAAGTCCACTGATGACACCTGCAATCCATCCTTCCCTCCGTTGATTACATATTGATCCAGTGCCCGTACACAGAAGAATCTCTCTGATCTCAATATCTCGCAACGACTCACATGCGATAGAGGGTCGGCGAATATCCTCAATGGATGCATTCTATCGGTTGTCCAGACTGCGGCAGTGTGATTGGAGGACGCCGTCGCATAGTAGTATCCACGTTGACAGAAGGCTAGCTGAGAGATGGGAATGGGATAGACAGGAGCCATGATTAGATACGATAGCAGCGATGGATAAGATACCCCCCTCACTCCCTCCCTTCCTCCCTTTCTCTCCAATCCCACTGGTACCTGCCAGATGGGAGCGGCCACTCGAATGACGACAGCATTCGTCTGAGTCTGCATACTCCATAATCGAATCGTGTTGTCTCCAGAAGTTGACGCCAAGATTCTCTGAGATGAAAACAACTATTCTAGAGAACAAGGCATTTGCGTGCGTTTCTAGCTGAATAATTCAAATATGCTGCATTGAAAGAAAAGTAACCTTATCAGGGGAGAAATTGATGGAGTAGATGGGGGCAGAGTGTCCATTGAAAGTGACCACTCCTGCTGATTCACTCTCTACCATCTCCTCCAAGATATCGTCTGACTCCGTATCCAACTGAAGAGAGATCATCCATCATTGATACGAATCTACTCGATCGAAGATAAGTGAAATAGTGAATCCAACGCACTTTGTCTAAATCATCAGCACCCTTCATCTTTCTCATTTTCTTGTCTTCATTGAGAGCAAACACTGATATTCCAGAATCACCGAATCTGAAATATCATGATTAAACTACGGAATTTTGAATCAAAATCTCGAATGAGTGAAATTAATGGACCAACCCTAGTGCGAGATAGGATGAATCTTCAGAGATATCGCAGCTACTCACTCCACCGTGGCCATTGAGAGTGGTGTAAAAGCAGACACTCAAATACAGATTGATTAATATACCCACAAATACGCGTCAGCTTCTTAGTCAAAAAGGAAAACGGAAGAAAGGAATGATGACGTATTCTCCCGTACCTCGGTGGTTGATCTTGTCCGATGACGCACATCTTGTGAGAGTCCTTCATGGCTCTCAATCTCTCTTGTCGCAGATTCTCAGAAAGAGGAGGAAGGGGAATTCGATCGACTACGGGTGCATTCCCCTCTCGTCTCTTTGCGTCCTATAATCACTCTTATTTCCATCCACTAACACCTTATTTATCTTTAGGCGATCTAATCCACCATAAACTAAGTTAGTATCATCATACTCTACAAATTGAGTGCTAACTGACCTCTCGCTGTCTCGATCTCATTCTATCGAGAGCATATATGCATTCCTCCTTCATCATCCCATGGTACATCTGAATATGATGATACAATCAGTGGAAAGACAATCGTTGAATGGATGCTTCATAAATTTAAGTAATAATCCAACTGAACCTTGTGTTTCCCCCTTCCAATCTGTCCAATGATCGCTCCCATCTGCCACTCCACAGTACTTCTTTCTTTCGAAGTAATTTCGAGTTCTGAAACGATTTGATTGATTGAGTAACAACTAAATATAAGAATATAAGCCTAGTTACTTACGTTCGATGTCAACTCTCTCCTTCAGAATACTCGAGATAGTGGGGAGTCGATTAAGAAGAGGCTCCAACTGCTTGAACGAAGATTTGCAGATCTTCACTTGATATTTCCGCTTCCTGGAACTCATTTGTAGTTGTGATACATAAATTGAGAGAGCGGGGCGATTCCGATTAAAAAAGTTAAATCCTAACTAATTTAGCATAAATAGCCAATCTCTTCCCCGAATAACTAGAGTGAGTGGTTCTATCCGCAGAGACTAGAAACATCGAATTAAAGACAGCGAGGAGAGGCGGCAAAGGGGATATGGCCTAACAAAAAGGCGCATTTGCGATCAACTCATCTTTTGCAAAACCGATCGTTCACCCTATTGCATTCAAATAGCTTGTGATAAACCTTTCCAATTAAATACAGTCGGCAGTTAGAAAATGAAGAGAGAAGAAGAGTAACATACATGAGGTTCTGAACGGTGGGATGGGCGAGTGCTTGATTAGGAGTAGTGAGAGAAGCGAGTGTCTTCACTTCTTCTTCGTACGCAGACGGCACTCGGAGACCATACTTCTCCAAGAAGGTGAAGGCTTAAATACGACTATTAGCGTTGATTCACTCATTGCAGACTAGCCACGTAGAAGAACTCTGTGTCTCATCAATTCACACTACCCATATACTCACCCAGATTCGGTTGTCCATCCAGCAGAAGTTTGAGATACGAGTGAGCGAAGACAGGGAATATGAGCAGAGAGAACTCTGCTTGGTAAAAATCGAAAGACGCGTCGACATGAGTGAGAAGAGTGGCAAACTCGACAGCTACCGCTTCACTTCAATTAAATCAGGTTAATGATCAGATATCACAGAAATAAAGACTAGAGAAAAAAGAAGAGAAAAAAGAACGTCAAGAGCAACACACTTGGAAGGAAGAAGATTGGAAGAAGCAGGTCCACTCGATCTTATAGCTGACTCCCTTGCTAAAGTCTCTTCCGTGTCCTAGAAATCAATAAATAGAGAATTCTCAAAACGGATAGCGTATAAACTCACAGTGTATCCATATTTCCTCAGAAATCCGAGCATGCTATGAAGGATGTCGGGAGGAACAACTTGTGATGTTTGAACAGGGATAGGACCACTGTTAGGCCCATCTCCAGGTGGACCGACATCCATCTGAAGGTATCAAATTGATATGATGAGCATTTAAAACAAAAAGAAAGGAGAAATATGAGAACGCAATTTAGAGCACAGAAAATCGTGGAATGGAGTTGAAATTAAATTTTGAAGGCTATGATTTCTCTACGCTCTCTCTTCTCTCGTTCATGTCTATTGCAAACTGACTGTTCACTAAAATATTTTTATTTTATTTGAGATAATATTAATTCCAAATATATCGAGCTGCGTTAAATTTCATAGACATCTTCGATATTAGAAATATGACACTTTGGTTGTATAACCGGAAATAATGTACGAAAATAATGCATGAAAATGTAGCAATCATTTATTCCTCTCGTAATTACATTTATAATTGTACTCTCAACAAATCAACTACTATTACAGTGTCTCTGCCGAAAATGTATAACTGAGAGAAGCGAATATGTGAGGTTAGTGAAAGAATACTGGGAGAGATAGTTCAAAAGAACCCGTATTTACAGCTGAGTGTTATTAGGAGATAAATGGCATGGAAAAGGAAGGCACAATTGACTAATCCCGTAATGAATTATGACTATGACTATGCGGTTCTGATTTAAGAAGTTTACTGAATGGAGTCCATAGGAATGAAGCACACATTCGACAGACTTCTCCCATCGAATAGGCTCTATGACCACCATTGAGATAGAGGACGAACGTCAATCCATCCCCGTATCCATCCTTCAGACGATAGTAGTTACTGCAATCGAAACAATAGAGACGGAACATTACAACTACACTTTCTTCCTATCTGCACTCAATAAATAAGAGATTTCGATCGGTAAAAGATATCCCTGACATTGAAAATCTATCACTTACAGTAGCGTTTCGAACTGTTCGAATCCGTGTCTTCTGTAGAACGAAATGGCAGAGTGATTAGTAGAAAGAACATGCAGAAATACTGCTTTCGGCAGTTGATTATGACGGAACTGAAATGGAGTGAATGAATCGTTGAATGAATAAATGGTAGATGATCTCCCTTACCCCATTCTCAATGGAATAACTCTGGATGAGATATCGAATGAGTCTCGTTGCGAGCCCTTGCCTACGGTAATCATTCGATACTGCCAGAGATAGAATATACACAACGGGAGACAATTCATCTGGCAGAATTCCTCTATCCTGAATTGAATATAGATGATGAGTGGAAGAGGAGGAAGAAAAAAGGGATGAACTCACCTCTAGATTGCAATTGTGTACCATTTTGTACTCGGAGACAATAAGGGCAACGATGATATCATTGTGGAATATTCCCAATGAGTTGAGGACTCCAGAAACTACGTCGTCGTACCTACAACAGAGACATTATATCACTCAGAGTAGTAATAAGAGATGAAGTATGACTGACCATGTTTCAGGGTATTGTATGGGGAAGGAGGCAAGACAGAGACTCTGGACGGCGTGTCGATCCCTCGATTGAATGGGTCGAGTGATATAGAGGGGAGAAGTCATGATCCGTCACTCTCGGACAACCATTGTAGACACTTCCTGAGATGGAGATGGAAAGTGAAACGAGAGTGGAGAGGAGAGAGAGAGAGAGAGGGAGAGGGAAAGGGAGAGAGAGGGAAGGGTCACTCTCCCTTCCTCACACACTCTATTGATTGAGGGAATGAGAAGCACGCTTGAGGGACAGAAGAGCACGAGGAAAATAGAAGAGAGGAGAGAGGGGGAGAGAGGAGAGGGGAGAGAAAGAGACGAAGAGATGCAATGAGAGAGAGGTATGAGAAGAAGATGTAAACTTCTCACTTGAAATATTACTACAACCTCGCTACAGCAATATTCTTTATGCGATTTGAACAACTTGTAGTCTAACAGCGAATAGAGATAACAGATAGAATAAAGCAGCAATCTATAATCCTATGGAGATCGAAGGGTCGAAGTGAGATATTCAACGGGAGAAGATGCACTTTGACCTGAGATCAATGACAGATTTGAATTATAATTTTGAATTTACCTTTTTGAATGACGTTTGCGAGTCTCGTTCTGAGGGAATCATCGTCCTCATCGATTATATACGGTACTCTACTACAAAGAGAGGAGATTACGGTAGGATGATGAGAGGGAGGAATACCGTAGGAAGAGATGGAATAGGAGTTGATCTCTATTGAGAGTGGACACATCCAGACGACCATCGATGTTAAGAGTGAGAAGATATCTTCAATCGATGCATTCCCATTTACAGTACTCTTCTATTCTCTCTGTTCCTCACCTCTCATTCAACTTCTTCGCACTCCAAGGGAGAAATCCTCCATACAGTTTGGAGAGTTGGGCCTTCAATCACTCACTTCATTCTCACTCCACTCAATCGTGATCAACCTTCTGCATTTCAGTCAATTCCTCGATCTTCGAAGGAAGATTCGTGCTAGTGAGAGACTTGGCTGATTCCACACTTTTCTTGATATCAGCGAGAAAGAATTCTTGTCGTTGACCTACAGTGCGACGAATGCTCATATTACGAAAGTGATATCGTTACCCATAGTCCAAAAATGTCGGGTAAGAACCAGACGGGGGAAGAAGATTCTGGAATTGAATAGATGAATCGATATGGACAGACTACAGTAGGACTGACACAGCCATTCCGATGACGTATAAGGTGAGAGGAAGAGGGAGCATGATTATGATTGCTGTTACTTTCGGAATCTCGCATCGAACCTGTGATCGATTGATGAACACACGACTAACTACTACTATCTAACTACTTCAGTGTATGGTCCCTCGTCCTCTCACCTTCCCTATTCAATGGAAGGAGTGGAAAGGGAGACTCACAGAAGGAGAATAAGAATATCTCCAGGACCAGGAATGTTCAGAACAGTGATGAGAGAGATCATTTTGACGACTTCTCGAGGACTCTGAGTTGAAATGAGGAGAGAGAGAAGCCAATGAATCACAGAAGCAACAGAAGGAAAGGAAGATCAAGCGAATAAGGGAGAAAAGGGAAGGTGAGAGTGACGGTAGTGCGACCAATAACCATTGTGAAGAAGCATCCACTGAATCTCCTCTAGACAATCTCGTCTATAGGAGAATCAGTGGGTCGAAGTAAGAGTGATTACCTGAATGAGTGTCTCCAATTGGGGAATAGTCAGTTTGTCCAGTTCACTCTTCTTTTGGATATCGACAGATCGAAGTGCCCATAACTGCTTCACATCCATCACACACCAACGGGAACCTGCAGAGCGAAGGTCTCTCTCTCTCTCTCTTCTACTCGAACTGACCATTGACGACTCGAGCATGCAGTGCTTGCATCACTGGATACTTCGCAAGGAACGTATCATATTTATGAGAGAATGAACCGGGGGCGGGAGGGGGAGAAGGAGGAGGACCGAGGGATGTCCATCGGCAGATCTGATACACTACTCGACGCCCACCCAGCATCTAAGTTGATACTGTAACGACGAGAGATTTCATCGATTGATAGTAGAATTGAGATACCTCCTTGGTGAAAGACCAATACATTACAATATATTAAAGTACAGAAAATGAAAACTTGTTTATCATTATTATGTATGAAGCATTCTCTATATGACACAATGAATGGAAAGTGAGAAATCAGTAACTTATTATGAATGTAAGTGAATTATTATGGCAAGAGTCTCGAGACTGAAATCAACGGGAATATTGTGAGTTAGCTCGTATTCTCGAATGAAAGAGAGAAGGATGGTTAGTCTAGTGAAGGAAAAGGCTACAATCGGGTGATTTGTGGAATTAGAGATGAAGGGGATACTATACTATCGATTCGATCTATTTTAGTCAATAAAATTCCTCTTGAGACTCTAGCTGGAGATGGTGAGGATGAGAGAGATATTGATGAATTCCGAAGTCGATTACGGTATCGAGCGAGAAGAGCTTCTTCTTCTGATGTTATCTAGAAATTGAATCACAGATAAAAGTGATCGATCTCGGATCTCAACGTCCACAATAAGAGAGAGCGGGATAATGATTGAATCGACGTTAGATACCTTTAGTAATTCCTGTTCCGCTTGTTTCAGTCTCGCTCTCAACAGGAATATCCTTGAATGGAGATCGATAACTCTCGAATGTTCTCTTGCGAGTACAACGATTCTAGCTTCGATTGTCGATGAGAGGAGAGATCGAAGTGAAGAGTGGGAGAGACTCATCACATCTGCACCATTCACTGCTACCTAAATACTCCTTTTAAATGTATTTTTAAACTAGAAATAACAGGCGAAAGAAGCTGACAAGAATATCTCCACTCCTCATTCCACTCTTATATGCGATTCCTCCACTCTCAACGCTGTCCAGATACGTATATCGTTTAAGGCTCCCATCGATCGTCTAAATATATCTATTATAGATTATTCCCTGAACTTCTAAGATCATTTATGTTGGCATGATAATGGCACCCTCTTTCTCACCTGAATAACATCAGATTGTAATACCATTCCGAATGGTTCATACTGATTGTTCCTTGTGATAACAATGGTTCTTCTTCCGTTATCCACTTTGGGGAGAACTGATCGATCTACATTGAATTGATCTGATTCCTGCAAGAGATTCGATGGAAGTGAGACAGAAGATGGATAGACTGACCTTCATGGGGAGAGTGCAGGTGATAGGTGACCCATTTAGTTCGTTCATCCTCTATCTCTTCCTTCTCTCATTTGATCACTCTCGGACAATCATTCTCATCCCTTCGATCGCCAATCAATTCACTCACTTTCTCATCCAATCCATTCACCATTTCATGTATCAAGTACAGCTTCCAACTGGATTATCCATTTACTATTCCATAGGCAGAAGTTCGCTATCTTTATTAATTGATACAATCATTATTTAACCTCGTCTATCTAATAAAGTGAATATCACAATGTCGTAAATACTCTTATGAATACATTTGATATAATGTAAGTGTACACAGTAAGTAGCAAGTGAATGGCCTCTTCTCTCTTCTCTCTTCTTCTTACTTCGCAGCCATAAATGCCTCAATCTCTTCGACTGTTCTCGGCACTTGAGACATGTTCTCATTTCCCTTCGCCCTGAGATCATTCATTCATCCTCCTTCCCTTCTCTTCCCACTCACCAAATGATAACATCATCCTCGATTCTGACTCCTCCTTGTCCTCTGAACTCATTCACTTTCTCTGCCACTAGGAACTTCTTCAGATTATCATCGGCAAGCGCCTATTAATTGCTTTGCTTTCCCTCTCCTCTTTTTCCTTACTCTCACCTTATCCAGGAGAGTATCAATGAAGTAGCATCCAGGCTCGATTGTGATGCACATTCTCTCTCTGAAAAGACGATAGATCACTCCAGCTACATTAAAGTTACCCAACAGGGACGATTTTTACCCCCAATTATTATTTCTGATTCTAAAAGAGATGGATTCAATTAGTGTCACTAGCATAATGAAAAAATGAAAAAATCAATAATTAACCCGTGAAAGCCCCACAAAAGGCCGTTTGTTTTACCCTGATCCCTCAATGGCGCGCGATTCAAACTAGAATATAGGGAGCTGGGTAGTCTTGGCTCCGCCCTTACTGTAGTGTCCTCGTAGTTCTGAGACTCTTCAGTCCGGGAAGGGTCGATCTAGGGAGGGCATCTCCTAGATATCCTCCCACATCATGCACATCCAATCCGAGGAAGTGACCCAATCCATGAGGCATGAACACTGCTCCGAGACGAGCCTGTCATTCAGTCAATACTACAGTAATCTCTCTCTCTTCAACCGTACCTTGACCATTTCACCAACATCTCCGACTACGAGTCCTCCCTCCTTCAGTCCTTCGAGAACCACTTTCTCTGCCAGTTCATGCATATCATTCCATCTCACTCCT
>LS518244.1:122475-151314 GCA_900490845.1 Pristionchus japonicus
GCGTTTCTTTGAAGTTTGTTGCGAAACACGTGCACTCATTATTTGTTCTCTCGGTCGATACTTTGAAGCTACTGTTCACTTCGCAGAAAGCCCGATGCTGAAAGTAGAAAGCGTAGGAGATTCTCTTCCGAGGCTACAGGCATCAGGCAACTCTTCTAACCAGTTGCTCGATAAAGGAAAGGACGAGGAGAAAATCTGGTCAGTCGCGTTCTTCTTTCCACCTCTAATCACGTAATTTGAGGACTAGAATTTTGTCAGAAGTGAGTGCTAAATCGAGTAGTGGCCAGCAATCATCAGTTATTATCCTCGGTACGACCTTCTTTCTTTCATTCCTTATCCTATTCTTCGAAGGTGATCACAAATGCGGCAACCATTCTCTGATTTCAAAGCTAGAGAAAGATAAGGCGGAATCAGCGACGAAAGGAGCTTCTGCTCTTGAATATCACACACTTCATGTTCAAGTAAGATATAATTGTATCTTCCTCTTTACAATTGGTTCGATTCAGGCGGATATCCGAGACGGAAGCTATGCGTATCAATTGGGAACTGCAGGAGCTCTTGGTCCGGCCGAGTCTGTCACTCTACCGGTATGCCCCTTATTTGGTGGAGAATTAAGAGTGCAGAGTTTGAGTGATCGGGGATGATTGTTTCTACATCGTATCTTGTCTCTTCCTCCCCTCCCTCCTCCATACCAATATGATTGAAGGTGTGGCTACTGGACGGGGACGAGACATTCGCTCCTCTTCTCCTGCACGCTCTCCCTCCCTCCGCCCCATCTAGAGCCGTCGTCCTTCTCACTGCTGCATTGGACAATCCCGGTTAGATATGTTACATTATTCAATCTAGAGATCATACTGCACGACCTACCCTAGAAGTGAAGATGATATCATTTTTTGTCATTTGATTTCTAATCCCATTTGAGGGCGTATAACTTTCTCCATTCAGGAATCATGCATTCTCTCCGTCGATGGGCTACTGTACTTGCTGGTCAAGTAACTGCCAAATATGACAAGAATGCAATCAAAGAGTCCAAAAGTCTGCGTGAGTATCTGATCGATTGAAGTTGATATGAATTGGGATTGTTGCAGAGGAGAGATTCTGGCAAGAGTACGTGGAACCAGCAGAGTCATCGATGAGTGCGAGTATCATGCAGGGAATGGACGATCCCATGGTTGTACCACTCGAACAGGTAGGGAGAGGGAGGGATACGGTAGAAGGGAAGGAGTGGAGGGATAAGGTAGATGAGGAAGGAAGGAAGTGATCGATGACTGTTGCAGGGAGTTCTCAATGAGAACTGTGGAGCAAGTCTCATCGTTGTCATCACAAAGAGCGATATTGGTATGTTCATTTATCTAATTGCCCCTTTCCATTCAATTTGTATTTATATCATTCTAGTCCGTGGTCATAATCTCCTTTTGTAGCTCCTCAAATGGCGACAGCTCAATGGGAGAAACTTCTGGTTCAAATCCGTCGATTCTGTCTCTCGTACGGTGCAGCTCTCTTCTATGTCTCATCGAAGAAGGTGAGATTCACTCCCTTAGCCAGTCCTCTAATCTCTCTTCTTCCACAGGGTCACAACACTCAGCAACTGTACAAATACATCGTCCATCGTGCATTCGGAACTGCATTCACTGCATCTCCCCAGGTTGGAGGGAGAAGGAGAGGAAGGGGAGAATGAGAGTGATTGCAGATGATCGAGAGGGAATCTCTATTCGTACCTGCTGGATGGGATTCCGAGAAGAAGATCGATATCTTGAAGGAATCTGTTGGAGATGTCGAAACTCTCGAACCGACCAGAGAGAAACCTCCTGTCAAAGTAATTACAGTACCTCCTACAGTAATCCATCAGTCCATTCAGGACACGCTGGTGGAGGCAGAGGAGGAGCAGTCCTTCCTGTCCCGTATCTCATCGATCGAAGTGGCGACTCCAATGGCGAAGAAGCCAGCGATGGACGAGACGGCAGCAGCAGATAACAACACGGCACTCGCTAGCTTCTTCTCCAATCTACTCAGACCACAGACTGGTGAGGGAGAGGGGAGGGAGGGAAGAGAGATGTCTATTCAGGGAAGAGTCCATCGGCAGCCTCCGCAGCTCCTCTTGATCCGGCTGCTCAATTGGATAGAATTCGATCGAGTGCCTCCAATTCGACGAAGCCAGACTCATCCGCATGAGATTCCCGTCCAGTAGATAGGAGAGACTCATCCGGTTGTAGTCCCTTCCCTTCCCTTCCTTCTTCTGTTCCTGCGAGCTTCCTCTTTATTCCCCCCTTGTCAAGTGCCTAATAAAAGTATAGATTCAGCTTCTTCACTCGAATTAACTCATCCCTTCTCTGCTTTACTACCATATGCCGCTGAATTGAATATATGTGCTCCATATTCTATCGGTTTATTCTAGATCAGTTAATTTATCAAACGATCCAATTGTTATACATAATATTCGCATGGAGTTCGGGAATAAAAAAAAACGATGATTTTATCGAACCGTTCGCTAAACATATAATATTTGCAGGATGTATCAACCCGGATCTAGACATAAATAATGGGGGAGATACTTCGTAAGTATCGAGTGCACTTATTACCATTGTATTATGTACAAAAAAGCGAACGGAGAGAGAGAGAAATGTATGTCAAGCTTGATATCTTCTTGTGAATCACTAATTTACAAATAGATACATACCAGCAATATATAACAGGGAGGAAAGCTCATAGCGAGATGGTCAAATATGCAGACGGAAAGAGGTTACTGTAGCAGGAAGATATTGATTGCCTATCTAGAGAAAAGTTTGGCCATATCAGCGACACTTCTTCGTGATGCAGAGGGAGATTCGACTGACGGACCCTTGTCGGGTTTAGGAGGAAGAGATGGAGGAGTTATTGTCTGAAGGGAGAGAGATGGATTGTGAGATGGAAGAGAGACTGACCTGTCTCTTTGGAAGAGGAGGAGGGGAATCATTGGAGAGTGAAAGAGGGAAGGAAGGAGGAGTAGAGTGATGAGCAGGAGAAAGAGAGGGAGAATCATCTTCAACCACCTCGGAAGGAGGAAGAATCGCTACTCGAGAAGATATGGGAGACGAACATTCCGTCTGCAAACAATATCATTCCAATTGAAATTCGTTTCATATCATAATAGAAAAAAAATCATAATAGAATAAAATCAAAACATACTCCTCTATTCTCCAGATTGGATCCAATTGAATCAGTAGGGGAGGAAGTTCGATCGTCTTCGATTGTTGCGAGAGGAGGAAGAGTTAGAGTGGACTGAAAAAGGGACCAAATAACACATTCTGAACCGATAATAATTAACAAATCTCTCATACCTGAATCATTTTCTTCCTGAGTGGTCTCGGTCTCGATTTGGTGGGATGTTCCAGTTTGACAGAAGGAGAAGAGGCGATATCTTCCAGTGAATCCATCACTGATTCAGCTGCAAAAGGGCCTGTCACACCTTCTCCTCTCTCTCTCTCCCTTCGACTCACAAAGGGAAGTCTTCAGATCGGCGACG
The DNA here is from genome assembly GCA_900490845.1 of Pristionchus japonicus. Lineage (NCBI taxonomy): Eukaryota > Metazoa > Nematoda > Chromadorea > Rhabditida > Neodiplogasteridae > Pristionchus > Pristionchus japonicus. The sequence goes on from LS518244.1 coordinate 125,978, forward strand.
ATGCTTCTCGGTCGATAAGCAGGAGAGGGAGAGGCACAATCCGATTGAGGAGTGCCCGATCGATACGACGGACTGTCTCCATGCTGCAAGAGAAGCACGGATCATTCCACTCCCTCCCCCCCCCCCTCACTCACCGATTTGTCGAGTGTCTTGGTGTGAGTCCTCGCGTGAGTCTTGGCAGAGACCATCTCGAGATACATCCATTGAGAGAGACACGAGTATACATCCCTGCAGAGGGACTCGATTAGAGAGGGGGGGGGGGGAGGACTGACCTCTGAACAGCAGTGGCAAGCATGGAGATGGCCTCTCTCTCCGCTCCTTTCCCTTCTTCTCGATGGATGGAATAAGCAGTTGAGTGTCCTCCATTGGATACTCCCTCCCCTCCATGGACAACCTCACGGATCCAATCCCCTCCTCGCACTCTCATCTAGATAACCATCCATTATCACCCTCTCTACTCTATTCGAATTGTACCTTCTCAACAAAGTCCTCAATGATCTCTTTAATGGGTAGATCTTGAACAGGATTTGATTGAGAGGGGAAGAATGAACTCTTCTTCCTTGCTACTTCATACACCAATTCTCCCCTTCTATTCCTCTCCAATGAACATTCGATACGAGACCACACAGAACTGATCTGCAATCGAATTATCCCATCAATCGCCAGTTATACAATATTCCAAAACTACTGATCAAAATTTGAATACTCTCCACTCACCTTTCCTCTGTTGTCTCTTTCCCTTTGGAGCGCCTCAGCAATATCATTGAATGGGCAAGGAAGGGAGAGAAGGGAGAGATTCTCTTCGAGAGCAAATGCGAGATCTCCCAATCCATCCGATCCAATATGATTATTATCGATTGAGAGATCACGAATTGACGTATTCAGTTCGAGAGCCTGAGAGGGTGCATGCACATAGATTCACAATCCAATTCCCGTCCTCACAAACAGAAACGATACCTTGGAGAGTATCCTCATTCCGAAGTTGCCCAGATCATTGGCGGATAGATCGAGTGATCGAATGGTAGAGCATGCTCCGAGTGAGTTGATTAGGAGGGAGACGTGACCTCCCAAATGACCATCTGCTAGAGAGAGACAACGGAGAGTCTGTAATCAATCGATATTGGCTCCTTCCTTCTTTATTGATTTTCTTAACTCTACTCCACACTTACCGTACTGGTAGTAATGAGCTTGACTAATTCATTTATGGCTTTATTGATAACTTGAATGGTCTTCGTGTTCTTCTTCAATCCAATTACATTTGCTCCTCCGATAGAAAGAGAAGAGAGAACGGGCATTCGACCAATCGATTGAATTACTCCCTTCAAGTTAATTTATTAATGTTTTTTTTTACAATTGCAGTAGAGCCCTTGATTCAGTTATAAATGATAAAATTAGGAATATAACATACGGGTAGATCATTCTCGAGATGGCAATCTCTGAGTGAGAGTACACTCGCTCTCACTCCACTCAATCCTGCCTCCAGAATCTCTCCCAATTTCTCGCAACTTCCATCCAGAATAAGAGAGAATGGCTCCAGCTGCAATTTCACTTGTGATCAGTAGAAATCACTGCTTATTTCAGTCATGTGAAGGGGAGGGCATGGATTTCTATTTCTCAACGGAAAGGCCCCTGACCTGGTTGTTACTAGCCAATCCAGTGAGTACAGCCTTGAGTACATCGGCCGTGAGTTGCACTCTACTCAGATCGATCATCTTCAATCCGACGGAAGCGGCGAAGAAATCTTTGGCAGCAGCGACAGACTCGGAGGAGATCTTCTTCCCTCCCACGATGCAGCCAGAGAGAGTCAGAGATTCCAGCTGAGAAGAGAGGGAGAGTTACTCCATCTAGGGGAGAGAAGGGGAGAGGACTCACCTGGAGACATCCAAACTTGAATGATTGCCATAGTTTATCGAGAGGAAGATGAGTATCCGAGAGATTGAGAGAACGAAGACAAGTACCGATCGAGATTAGATTCACCAGTGAAGAGATATCATCCTACAATTCAACTCATTTCACACTATACTCTACACCCAAGAAAAAGACTCATTACATGGTGAGAATGGACGCAGTTGACTGACCTTGATGATATTGCTGGCTAGATTGAGATGAACAATTCCCTTCGATCCACCAGATGAACCAGAGGAAGTGAGAGCATACAGCGAATTGCATAGAGATTGAAGTGATTTCTCGGAGAGAGAACATTCTGATAGATTGAGGGAGGAAAGGGCAGACATCTTTGTGAAACATGAAGAGAGAGCAGCGAATCCTGTTATCGAATCAATCAGTCGTTTATTCCTTCGTTCTCTCTTACCCTTCCTATCATCCAGAGTATTGTTCTTCGATAGATCGATAGTCTCAAGAGGAATCGCTTCGTTCTCACTCAGAGCAGAAGCAAGAAGACCGGGGAATTCTCTGCAATGGACGAAGATCCAGTAATGTGGATCCCACTGGGAAGGGTCGTCTAGAGTACCTCGTGAGTCCACAATTGGAGAGTATGAGTTTGTTGAGTGAGAGTGAGTACTTAATCACAGCCACAATGACATCAATCATCTCTGCCGATAGACGAATTCCATCGGCAATGAGACCAGTGAAATACGATGAGTATTGGAGGACTGAGACGATTCCCAGAAGATCCCTGCAATCAATTCAATGCCCACTCATTCCATCACTCGTCACTTACTTTGGTTGCAGATGAGAGAAATCCTCAAGACGAAGATCCTTGATTCTATTCGCAGTATAGATCTTTTCGACGTCCCATGCAACCTACAGTAATCACTAAGTCATTGATCTGATGATAACGAGTACCTCATCTCGATATGGTTGATCATGTAGATCACAAAGGGCAGCATAAGTTCGTCGGAAGGAATGGCAGGGACGAGGAGACACCTGAACGATCTCAGAATGAAGGATGATTCATTCTAGATAGTGAGATAGGAATGAATCATCAACTGAAAAAGCAGAGGACAAACGTACATCCATCACTAGTTTATCTGCTTTATCGTATAGTTCCACTGGTTTCAATTCGATCACTCGAGGGAGGAGAGGGCAGATATCGGGGAAGTAATGTCTGAATGAAGGAGAATTAGGTTTCACAGTAGAGAAGGACATACCTGAGTGTCTTGATGATAGCCAATGCTAGTAGCTCTGCAGGATACCCCCGGATAACAATTCTCTTTCGTGATCCATTCTCATCAACCATTAAGGCAGTCTAGAAGCAAGATATGATTCAAGTACACAATATAGAGAGTATACCTCATTCTCAGACAGCACTTGACATGATTTGATGTGCAGAATGTGATAACTTCGATCGATTTTGAGCGCATTCACCTTGCTCCCAGATAGTAAAAACAGCCGGAACTTCGATAAAATTAAAAACCGGAATTCGAATTTGTCTGACTTGGTGTGCACCTGAAACAAGGGATCCGCTGGTATTGATCTACTAGCAGTTTACTATAAGCGAATCGCTTAATTTCAATTACTAGTAGTTCCCCCATATTGCATTGCATTGCTTGGGTAGTTAACACGACGTGACACTCCTTCCTAAAACTACTTAGGTAAATTACCTTCCGAGATTTCAAAATCCCAGGAAATTTTCACACCATTGTCATAAATATTTACTGATTTGTTGATTTACTAATTTTTTCTTGCATTACCTCATTTCAAGACTTTAATAAGGAGGTTTGCAATTGTATGGAAACATAGGGGTTATTGAAATATTTATGAGTAGTACTCGAACATCTTTTACGTTTTTAATGATACGGTATAAAAAATTGAAAATGAGTTTTGCACCGGACACATTGTCACACCGTGTGAAAGTTCATATATTCCATTGCATTACTAGTAGCCAGACCTAGTTCAACAGTAATACTTGAGCAGTTTAGATGACACGAACAATGCTTTACTATTGTTAACTTATGCGTCCATTCAAATCAAATGGAATGAAAACCAGGAGAAATCGACATACCTCAATGTGAACAACAAGACGAGAATCGAAAAATTTGTTGCCCAGTACGGCATCTGGTTTGCCTGAAACGAAAACGAATCGCATCTAACCACTCCTCTTCCGATCATTCACCTTCAATAATGTCACATATCTCTTGAACGGAGCCACGCGTGAAAGACATCTGAAAAAAATGCCAGGATTGCGAAACTGACGTTATACACAATCGTATTCAATAAATACGATTCCATGAAGAGTTACAAGTGCAAGTAGTGTGTCACTGCGAGAGAGTGAGAGACCTCAGCAGCGATAAAGCCGGGAGCCGGGGAATTCAATAGTTATAAAGTATCAGCCCGGGTATTCAAAAACTCTGGCTACAGTGTTACCACGTGAAAGGCTATAGGTAAAACATTGAATTTTATCAGATATAGGCAAAAGTTGAATAAATCATCGAGAATACTGTGAGTTAGCTCGTATTCTCGAATCAAATATATGCATTGTATTGAGGGGGGGGGCTACAAAATTTGGTGAAAGTCTAAATGTGAGGTTACAGTACTAATCAAGGGAGGGTGTTTCGAGAAAGGTATGATGATTGGAAGGGTGGTAGGGAATATTGATTACGACAGCAGGTGTAGGAGGATTATTTATGTGGAGATTAAAGTTAATATTAATGGTGATCGGGGGAAGTGGAGAAGGGGAAGGATCAGGAGTGGACGATGCAACTCTAGACACGCAAAATACGACGTACCATGCGTGAATCAACCCTGATATGGACCTGATATATTCCCTAATTATAAGTGCCAAAAAAATGAAAGCGTGGCAATGCATGAGTTAAAAATGACGGCAGCCGTGATAATGAGATGCGAATTTGAAAGAAACTAACCAGGAAAGTACATGGGGATGGTGAGGAGGATGGAGAGAAGGAGATGACTTGAGCATCTCACCTTGATCAGCACGGCTATTGGCTGCAACATGTATCCAATTATAGACATTTACCGCACATTATCTATTACCGGGCATAAAACTGCTACGATGCAAAGAAGCATCTCTTTAAGACAGCGCATAATTGTTACCTGTAAAAAAAATAAATATTGTATAGAAGTGTTTGGACTGTGATATGTGCTAGAATGTATTTGATAATTTTAAAATGTCGATATTACAGTATGATATCGTAACCTATTGATAAGTTCAATATCTTTTTCAGCTATTTAATTTAATTGTTTAATAGTAGTTCTTTGTTGATTGAGTAATATTGGATATCTGTATCGAATTGTCATCTACACTAATTTGAACATTTTCATGACAGCATCTGTTATGTGAAGTTTACTTTTTTCTAATTTTTATCAGAATTTGTCCGGTTCTGAGAATATAGTTAATGTGGGCTAATTTTGAATTGTGTTTTCAATTCTCGAATCATGTTCCACTTTCATCTGTGGGAATTATCTTCGCATCTTCGCACGGTTACAAAGTGCTGATGTACTATTGATCAATGTGTGATGATACGCTAGGTTGATTAATTGGTCTTGCGTGAAAGTGTATAGGGGAGGGGTTTGATGCTGGATGAGTGTAACACAATCTCAAAACTAAGCAGATCTTGTCTTGTGGTCTCGATCTCAAACTTTTCTGGTGAGAGAGAATATGGTCTCTCTATCTCTCCTTTGTACTGTGTTATCGGTCATGTGGAAAGTTTCACTGGTAATTATTCGAGATTTATTATGTTTGTAAATATTGAGATACTAATATATCAAAAATTCAGAATGTTCAACTCATTTGAGTTGATCGACAAAGCCGTAATCGATGGATCACTTCTTCCTGGAGGAAGAGAAGGAGAGAAGTTCATAAGTGTGTACTCTCTCACAACACTTTCAGGAGAAGATCCTGCAGCCATTCTTCATGTAGGTTATTGAGTGATTCATTTAGTTTCGTGTTTTATATCTGTATTTTTTTAAAGCGCTATCGAGGCTTCATTAGTCGATACGGAGCAGTTCGGTTCGAAGATAATGGACTGGCTAAAATGAAATATTTCAAAAATCGCCTCGTTCCCTCAGAGCAGAAACATACCTACGAGGTGTGCAGACAAGGAGTAAGTTTTATATTCTAAATGAACAAGTCGAATCAAAATTTTATGAACGCGTGCTAACTTTAGATATCGAAGACGATCTGGGATCATTTTCTTCAAAGAACCACCCGTGTTCGTGATGTTCGGTATCCCCTCTACGAACAGGAAGGTGGCTATGGTGGGCCCTACTTGCTCGAAGAGCTCTATATCCGAATTTCCGATTAACTTGGATGAGTCGTCATCAAGTTGTCATTGCCTTAACTTGAATATGCTAATCGCGGTTTTGAGATAAAGCAAACTGTTGCTTCACTTTCCGCAAACAGATGTTGTGCCGTGTTAATGAATTGCGAGTTATCCTATGATTACTTGAGAAAAGAGATGAAAAGAGCTCTCTCTCTCTCTCTCTCTCTCTCTCTCTCTCTCTCTCTCTCTCTCTCTCTCTCTCTCTCTCTCTCTCTCTTTCTCTCTAGAGGATGTCCATTGTTCCGTTGCCTGCGACGTGGAAGAACTGAAAATATACATCTCTTTGGATTGGCCATCGACAATAACATTAAAAAACGTGATGCTGTTCACCTTAGTAGTTGGAGATTCTGTATTGTTCTCGTTTGCGCACACGTTGTACTTGCTAAGTGGGGCAGAGCTTCTGCACATAGCAGAGAGAATGAGCGGATGGTCATCGATTCTCACCTTAGAATGCAATAAAGTTTGAATCGGTTGTGGATGGGGAGCTCCAGTCTGGCACATTTAGATGACCTACGTTGAGAAGTGTGCAGTCCAATATCAGGGCATATGAAATCTCTTCAACCGTTTCAGCCACTGCGTTCCGATCAGAATTTCGATGTGTGTCCTGGCTAGCGAACATCAGTATGAGCAATGGGAACGCATCCACGTGCAAGTCCTCTTCGAAAGCAGGGGTGTCTGTAATAGACACCGTTGTAATGAAGTTTGCTTCAGGTAAACCTCTCCGGCGTCGTGAACGACCTCCATCCATATGTAGTTTGCAGTCCGTAAGTGATTCCTCGAGTTCCTTAACATATCCAACGAGACTCATTTACTCTCACTACAGTCATACCTGTGTACGATTAGCGCACTTCATGGTACATTTTTTCTTAATTCTGAGCATAGCTGCTGGGCAACTTGCAACAACTTGGAACAGTCGGTTATTTTCGGATATAAGATCGATGATCCGCTCTTCCTTCTTCGAGATTTCAAAGATGAGGTCTGATTCCTGATTTAATTTTTGTTCATCAATTGAAATGAAAGAATTTCGTAGCAACAACATAAAAAGGCTCAATAATCGCCTATACTCGCCCCTAGACGCACAACTGAATGTCTGACACCTTTCTGACACACTTTCTCAAAAATCTGGCGCAATTGATCCGATTAGGGAGACAAGGGGGGGATGATTCAATTAGCGGGAGACAAGGGAAAGAGGGAGAGAATTATTTCATTCATGGCCGTGCACTGCTAGCGAAGCTGTCGGCGCGCCCCCGAAGTGCTTTTGCCGTCAAAAAATATTAAATGAGTGTATCACTCAAAAGATAGTGCGCATGGGCATCACTTGAAGGAGGAAATTTTACCTGTGTTATATGTCCTTCTTCCTTCTCCCGCAGCATTCGTTGCATCTCGCTTCGCAGTGCCTGCAAAGCGAGATGCTCTATCTTTGCTCACGGATCTCAACACAGCCGTTATGGCAACAATCATCCAGCATAGGGGTGGATGAAGAAATAATAGAAGGAGATGATAGGTGCTGGGGACGTACCTCGAGATTAGTTTCTGACTCTGCCATCGCTCCAACCAGTCGATTGTTCTCCCCTTCAGTTTCTTGCAGTTGGCTGTTGAGGGCAGCATTGTCATTACGGAGTTCATCTGCGATGGAACACTGTAACCTTTTTAATAATTTATTTTTACTGTCTCACGTTGGATCTTAATATACTCCCTCGTCTGAATGTCCTTGTGCTCCTCAGCCTTCTGAATGAAGATCTTGTACTCATGCAACTCTCTCTCGGCCGATCGCAGGGAAGCACGGATAGTCTCAGATTCAGAATTGAGACCCTTGATACGACTCTAGAAATGCGGTACTTCAATAGAGGTCGTAAAGATAATGAGATAAAATTCTTCTTACCTGAAGTAGAATCACTTCTTGTTCCAGTAGCGCAACGGCAACTCGAGACTCTCCGAGGTTGGAAATAATTTCTGCTTCCTGAAAGATTATTTCTTCAATCAACTGAAGAGTTGCGGGGAAGGAAAAGATAGAATAATTACCCGAGTCTTGCTCTCTTTCGATTCATTCTGCCCCTGGAGTATCATGGTATTCATCTCAGTTCGATGGATCTCTTCCTGAAGAGTGGATGAGATTAAGGTAAGTGTAAAGGTTGACTACCATTGTGGCTCTCTCATCGTGATTCTTCTCCAATTGTGCTTTCAGATCCATGCAGTCATCCGATCTCAAGGAGAAGGATGACAAAGAGAGATTAAGAGGGAGAGAGTAGGGGGGAGAAGTTTCGAACCTTTCGACATGGCTTAAGAATTCGTTTACTCCTTCTCTTAATAGTGAGAACCAGATCAGGGAAGTGGCGGCCATCGTGATGACGAACACAGCAGTAAAGAGGGCGACCTATTTTAGGATAATTCAAACGCTTTCGATGTTGATTGATTTACAAACGACCACGCCGGAGACTACGGACTTATAAAATTTAATGTAATAATATATCAATTTATTACCTGATCACTCGGACAGCATCTCTTCATGCGATTAAAGATTGAAGGAGGAGTAGCTGCGCGGCGACGCTGGAGTATGTGCATTGGGTTCACAGGGAGGTGCACGCAGTTTGGAGGGTCTCCCATCGACACAGTAACCGGAGTGTCCATGGCACTCGATGCCATAGGCAATGAATGTGTCTGGATATTCTCCTCCAGGTATCCTCCTAACTCCGCCCCTTCCTTCCTCTCCTCCAGCTACACTCACTCGGACCTTACTGCAACATCGGCTCTAATCGTCTGAACCTCCTACATATGCACGCTCTCTCGTCATCCTCCCACGAGAAAAGAGGAATCTGCGATTAGGAGAAAATAGGATCAGTCGTCTTCCATTATGGATATCGGTCGGAACACATGTGAAGGGTCCAGTACTGAACTGTGAAAATGATACTTCATAAATTTACAATATCAACTTACTCAATGACAGATCAGATTATCAAATTTTTACTAGGAACTTGTATAAACCAATTTTTATAGATTAATCAGATGACGCTTTCGAGCGAAAGAAATCGTGGTTATCACATTTGAATTCTTGGCGCGTTAATTTAAAGTCTGTCTCAAATTCATTCTACAGTAGTTAAGAACTAAGGCGCGACAAATTGTATTCAAACAAGTAAATTTACTTTTCATGCTTCATCTGCATGTAATGCTTCATGAAAAACATGAAGCATTCTGAAGACGTCATCTCTTCACTGATTCTTCCTCCTTCAACTATTCGACATTCTCAGATACGTTATTTCTCGATCATTTACATTGAACAATTGAGGAACAAATATTGATCAGCGTTGGCTTGTGAGGAATCTTTCCAGGTTCTTCCTTCATCGACTTTGAAGGTGCAACAATCTATCCTAGGATTTGCAGTTCGGATAGCAGCTTCTTCCACATATCAGCGACACTTGCCCTCTGAGTCAGAGGGCAAGTGCCGATGGGGGTGGGAGACATACCAAGAATGTAGACAACTGTTGAAAGGGAGGGAGATACGAGCAGAAGATCCACTGAGATCATTCTTTCATCGTCGGATACCTTATTCATTTGGTAAAGTAGTTTATTAATAAGGGGTTTCAGATCTATCTCAACCTTCATCTTACGACTTCGTTGCATAATGTCGATCGGAAACAATTCACTTAAGGTACATTCATGATTTTCAGACAATCGTGCAATAAAGTTTATGCACATTTCAGGGAAACCGGCTCAGAAGAAACTCTGAAGACGAGTACGAGGACCCGTTCGTGGTGGATGATCAGGTACTACTAGGGTTGCCGGTTCGGGATCGGGATCGGGATTACCGCGCCCTCTTTGCATATTCTATCGGTGCCGCCACACTTTGTAACAGAAAACGTGGAATTATAAACTTTAGAACCGAATTCTCAGATCCAAACATTTGTATCTTCAATCGCGAAACTAGTGGTCTGAGATTCTTTGCGTTTGTAACCGAAAAATGGTAATCGAATAATCAAAATCATCGCACGAGAATTTTAACTTTTGACTTCTACGATTTGAGAACCTACGATCTGGGATCATTTGGGGGGAAGAATGGACTAATTTGCATCTATTATGTCGCGTTCTCATTCATCGTTTCAATTATGATAAGTGACGGATCAGAATGTTCCCAAATCGTCGGGTCGAAGTTTCCGGTTTTGAACTTTTGGTTTTCAAATCTCTTTCTCCTTTTGTTTGGTATCACTTTTGAAAATACAATTTTGGACGTTTTCAATTTTCTGTGCCAAATTGTATCGGCACCACTCTATCCATCCGCGAGCTAGTGTGATGAGATACTATCTACAAACTAGAATTATTAATTTAATATACGTATTTGTTTGTAGGCCAAACAGGAGTTCGTTGATTCCCTGAGGGCAATGGGCTGGGAGCTCAAGGATGTGACGCCTGACGGGAACTGCTTCTTCAGAGCGGTCTCTGACCAGGTGAGAAACGCTAATTATAAAATTCCAATTCTAGATCTTTATTCAGCTGGTATCAGCTGAGTCTCTGCATGATACACTGCGTAAGATCAGCATCGAACAGATGGTTAGTTATCATTGTATTACTCATAAATGTTGTACTTTTTAGATTGCCCATCGTGCTTTTTTCGAGGAATTTTTGGTGAATGAGACCTTCGAAAAGTACATCGAAGTATGTTTGAAAATAAGAAATCGTTAAAGGTCTGCGAGTTTGCGAAATCAAACTTGCTTTATAGCGGAAGAAGAATGGTGGAGCGTGGGGAAACAATTTTGAATTGAAGGCCCTCTCGTTGGGACTCAATAGAGTAATCGAACTCTATGACTTCAAAATTGGTAATTAATTCTGATTGTAAATTTCTATCACTTAAACAGTTGAGCGCAAAGATTTTATCATTCTCATGAATGTCACGAGAAAAAGGTGGGGTTATTCTCTCCATCTACTGGTTTTCAGTGCCAACAATCGTTACGCCACTCTTTCCCAATGCTTCAAGAAGCCAAGAATCATCCATATTCCAAGATCCTCTCCGTATCGCATTCACTGGAGCCCACTATAAATCAAGTAAACTTTAGGCTTTTTTCCAATTAATTACGGTGTTAGACACGTCTGAGATAGAAGAAAGACGGTAATGAAAGAACACGCATGAATGACTGTTCAGAATTGAGGTGGATACGTAAACTTTTGAAATAGCGTCAACATTCAAAATGATCATGGCTCAATGTTGCCTGTGTCCGAGCGAAATAACGATTACATTCAGTGATTTCGCTGAAAGATTCTATGAATGATGCCGATGAGATCAAAACGGCAGCACTTGATTTGAGCGATGAAGAATATCCATCTCTATCTTCCTCTCAAGAGACGAAGCCGAAACATTCCAAACCATTCAAGTGGAACTTGAGACGAAGGCCGCAGATGACGAAAGAGGTTGCTTCTTTTATAAGAGAAAGCGCTATAATTATATAATTCACAGACGAATCACGATGAAGTAACATTTGATGATGGAACGAACTCATCTGACTCGTCGTCGTATGACGACTCTTCGGACGAATTCGTTCTCCCCGAGGACAAGACCATCGCGCCGGATTCGGATGGATCCGAGCATTTCGGGTCAATGGATGAAGAACCGATCACAATGGATGAAGTATCAGAACCGATCGATCTATTCTCCACTTCATCAAGCAAGCATACTGACAATTCAAAGACAGATGCCGGTCTGGCTCAGATGTCAGTGGAACACAAGGTACGAACATCTGTATATGCTAGGGTTGCGGATAAGAGATGGGTATCGGTATTACGGCGTATTTCTTCACTTCCTCCCTCTCATCTTGCGGATCCGCATAAGGAGAGAGTGGAATGAAAAAAGGAGTGCGGATCCGCTGACTTTTTCGTCTCCGCAAATCGAGAGTGAGAGGAGAGAGAGGGAATGAAAGAGAGAGGGAGACTAGGGAGAGAGAGGGAGGACTTCCTACTAGGTCACCTAGAGCGCCCAGAAAGCCTCCTAGTAGGTGGCCTAGGACACGCTAGGCTCCTAGTAGGCCACCTAGTCCTAGTAGTTTACTAGCCTGTCACCTACTAGGAGATAGGCTAGGTGGCCTACAAGGCTATCTACAAACCACCCATAATCTATACATCTATAAGATAACACATCAGGATCTGATTGATGACATCTTGAGCACTGCTCACACGGCCACTGTGCGAGCAAAAATTGAAAAATGGAAGTGTCGTTGTGTTCCATGCAGTTCGGGAATCCATGAGTTAGTTCTCCATATCGATTATCAAAAAAGGGCAATGTCAGAATGAGAGATGGGTATCGCTATCACGTATGCCCCGATTGTTCTTTCGCCGCACGAAAGAAAGGCCACATGGTTGTGCACATGCGTGGTATGCTTAGCTACTTGATAATTTTCACTGCTTTATTCAGAGAAAGGATGCTTATCGAGAGCATGTATTTGCAAGAACTGTGCCCATAATGTAGAAGAGTAAGGCTTAATTAAGACGCTCAAAGAGAAACTGAAAACATTTGCATCTCAGGATAAGAACTTCGGGTTATGGTAGCGGAAAGAAGTTACATAGATGCTGGAAATGTGAATTCGTTGCAATCTCATCAAAATCAATGATGAGACACATCGATGGTAAGACATTAAGTCTATGTCAGGATGATTATCAAACAAATAAATGTATGAATAAACGTGGTTTCAGATAACGAATGTACGAAGGTCAGAATGGATTGGGGCAAATGTCAGTGCAAGAACTGCAGTGAGAATGTTGAAGAGTAAGCTCTTTATATAAGGCTATGACTTCTTTACAACCAGATCGTGAGGGTTCAAACGGTTTGGGGTAGGCTTTTGGTCTCTTCTTTCAAACGCAACCTGTCAACACATGTCTCTTTCAACTATGTTATCAAATATTTTCCTTGTTAGATAGAACACTAATTATTCGGTTTTAGACGGGACGACGATGGCAAACGTATTCATAAATGTCCCGAATGTAGCATAACTTCGATAAACAAGAATAATATGAGAGTCCATATTATCAGTAAGACATGCAAATTAACTACGTATAATCATAACTTGTAGGAGGTACTTGCTATGAACGACAAAGCAAAGGTTATGGGACTTGTTCATGTAAATCGTGTCTGAGTGGAATCAAAGAGTGAGAATTATTGATTCTATAAATTTGAAGAAAAAAAAATTAAGAACGGACGAGAATGGAAAAGTGGTTCATACTTGTGAATGTGGTTATCACACTACTGATATGCATGAAATGAAGAGCCACCTTAATAGTTAGTTAGAATATTTTGAAAACAATTTATGAATAATCATAGCATAATCCTACTTTAGAGCATGTAACGGAGCGTTTGCATGTTTGTGACATATGCAACATGAGGTAAACTTTAACTATATGTACACCACATTTTCATCTGTATGTCTTATAGGTTCAAAACCAAATACAACCTTATCCAACACATGAGAGGAGTTCATCCTGAAGGATCAGAATCACGTAAATGCGGGATTTGTTTTAACAGGTATAAAATTCATAAGATGAATCGTCAATGATTCTCTTTGCTTATAGATTTGTGGACGAAATGAGTCTAGAAGTGCATATGGCTGTGCACAGGACAGAGAAAAACTCAACTCAGTATGAAATCATCTCATCCGCTCAAGAGGTGCAAACTTTCTAGATTTTGTAATATTTGCAACTTGATAAATACTGGTCATGCCCAGTATCTATTTAACATGGCCCCTTAGTCGTTCCCTTTTCCAACTGGGGTCCCTGGAGAAGTGAATGTGGTAATTCTTCACTAAAATTGTCAATTGTTTCCAAATCCTACAAGAAGTGGCGGCTGTTGTTCTCCCACTGGGTTCCCGACCTATTTAGCAGTCGTACCACAGAGACGTTTCCTTCCCACTGGTTGATCATAACTAAATCCCGACATATGGTCTGGAAATTGACATGGAGTCATCATCGGGCGTTGACTTTGAGCAACGGTGAACTGAGTAGGGAAGAGTATCAGGGTTCTTGTTCAACGACCCAACCATGTCAATTAACAGAAAAAAACTGAAATAATCATTGTCAGCGTTCGGTGGAAGATATTGCTTCGATGGGAAAGCTTGAAAAAGTACTTATAATCGCAGAAAAATGCTTATCTGACGGAATACCATCCTGCACTCTAGCACTGTAAGGATTCTACATTTCTTAATATTTTCATATGAATTTGACAAAGTACAATGTTAATTTTGTAACTTTAGAAAAAGCAGAGTCTCCCCAAAATTGGTGCTTATGTAAGCATTACCCCTCGTGTCACGTTTCTGGAACGCAGCTGGAGTAACTTCAGTATTTGTTTTTCAAAAAAACCATTACAGGCAAGACTCGGAGAGAACTCTGTACCTCACAAAACCTCAACATATAAATAAGTATGTCTGTATACTTAGACTTCTCCGTTCTCTTATGGTCAATGATGAATATGCAACCCTCAGGTAGCATTGTACTTTACCATTGCAATACCCTAGCTAATTTTTATTATAATTTAATTAGTAATTGTTGTAGAGGGTTATTCTACAAACTTCGATCTATTTTCATCGTACAGCCTCGCCTTGATTATTATCTGACAAGAGTGTGTTTTTTACTAAACGTTGCAAGATATAAGCTGCACCTGGTTAGTTCAAGAACGTTCACATTTGGGAAGGGTCGAATAGACAGGTTCGCGTTAGCATCTCTTTAAAAATCTATCCTATTCTTCACTGTTGATGATTCTTCAGTTGCAAAATTCATTAGAAAGATATTGCTCCAAAATGCGAACTGTTGGAGAGTCGCTTATAGTTAAAATGGTTTATATATTCAAAACTTGTTATTTGCCCTATCTTATACGTATAGCATCATAACTCATCAAACACATTTCAGCTGTGCAAAGCCAAAGGCTATATCCAAGGACAATTAACATTCTTGATGACTGATGGCCCACTTTCGTGCAGACATAAAGCACAGCCAATCGATGAGGTAATGTGCACTACTTGTAACAACCATAACATGCAGTTCCACAGGAAATGTCATCTGATGATTTTGTTTTTACTTCGAATGCTGATTTTGTCTTGATCATCGAGCACGACGCGTGCTTCCAGCGACTCTCAAAAGGGAAATTTTTCAAGGATTATCCAAATGGCATCTTAGTCACCGTAAGAGAGTTCTGTTAATGTATATACAAATCAAAACAAATGTTTAGGGCAGTGGATATGCTGACGTCGCTACAAAGAAGTTTCTCAGTAAACTTGTTGAAGTACTGCATATTCCGGCTTACGGTCTCTTCGACTATGACCCTTACGGATTAGCAATATTTATGAACTTCAAGTATGTTTAAGCACATACTATTGTTATTTTCATATAGCTGTTTTGCCCTTGTGCTGTTTGGGGTGTCACCACTATTTCTCCCTCTCCTCTCCCTCTCCTCTGCAGAGGAGAGGGCGGTCTCCTTTCTCGGAGGAAACCAAGTCCAAGGGGGCGAATGTTCCCCTCCCTCTCCTCGAATGAGTGAGAGATGGACTAATCCGAAAAGGTGTGGTCTCCTCCTTTTATAGGCTAAGTAAAAAGTCAAATTAAAGTTGAGAATTCAAAAAACATAAGAATGAGGAGGGTGAGGGGAAATGAGGGAGGTGAGAGAGGGAAGGGAGAAGGGAAATAGTGGTGACACCCCTATTTCACAAGCGCCAGTTTTTTAGATACGGGTCTCGTGGCAAACACTGCTTGAGCAGAAAGTGTGTTCCATCTCTGACACTAATTCAACTGTCTGACTATAACCTGGAGCAACCACACCTTGAGATCGCTTCACTTTCTATTAACGATAGGAGAAAAATAGAATCACTTCATAGACACGAAGCAATCGGCAACGAACCCCTCGTTTCACAATCGGTACGTTGGATGACATACTGTGTCTTAGCTCTATAACTTTATCAGCAAGGATGTATACAACGACCGACATTTCCAGTTGCACGAGATGTCAATGAAAAACAAAACTATATCATTAATCAACATCGAACAGAACTATATCTATAGCGTGATCGAGAAGAGTATTCGACAAAGTGGAATTAAACGAACCGAGATTGATGTTAATCATCAAGAAATGAAAGTGGTATAAAAATTTATCACCGTATTCACAACAACAATATAATAATTAGATTTCCCGCGGAAAATGATTGGAAAGTGAGAGTGAGATCATTCAATTGACCAGTCATCGAATGGCGTGATAGGTCAATCGAATGTTGGAGTAAGACAAATCAATCTCATTGCTCATAATTCGGAAAATGAATAAGCGGTTTGACGGTCTCTAATTGTTAATTTAAGAAGGGATCAGGAGACACAACTGACGAAGAAACAGAAGTACCAATGAAAAGACAGAGAATAAATAAGAGTCTGCAAACCGGTGACGCTATTAATAATATGCCTTCACTAATGAGAGACCTAAGTGTCTCTAAGGTATTTTTTAAAGTTAAAAAAAAGAAATTATTTGATTGATAATATCACAGCGGCCACGCAGTCCAACTGTTCCGGTACGCCGTGCTTCAACTAAAACATTGTTCAAGAACATTCAGCAAGCTTGTGAAGTGAGGAACCATAATTACTTCTTCAAATCAAGATTACTAGTAAACTATCCTTTAAGGAGCTACAGACTAGAATGAACGATAAACTGAGAAAAGGAGACAACATACAAGGACATAAAGAGGAGCTGAGAAGATTACTGGAAGAGACGGATATGCTGGTACATGTTTCCAAGAAATGCTCGCATTTTTTTTTCTTCGAAATTTTCTTAATACGAATATCTATTCAGAATAAAGTCAATGAATGGGGAACAGACGAAATACCTCAAGTGGAAAGCGAAGAAATTATAGAATTCATCAACAACGTTCAAGAGGAGATCGTTGTACATATATCATTCGTCAGTTTTTACTGTATGAGTATTCAAGTACACACAATTGAGCAGGAAGGAGCACACGTTGGAGAATATCATGCCGCATACGATCCTAATACTACCATCCAGCAATTCGTTCATGATTTCACGTTCCTATGTGACCATGAGTGGGCTCCATTCATCATGACATCTAGTCGCGAGAGAACGACGTTGTCGAAAGACGAACGACTCACTGATATTACTCCGTCTCTTGCTGTAATGATAATCATCGAAGTATATGACAGATGATGAACACATTCATTTCCCTTTTTCCAATTTTCTTTCGTCTCTATTATATCCTAAACGTCTACAGATTAGCCTCACCTCCTTTGAAATTGTTTTATTACATCTTTTGTTGCCAATCAGCTCAAATAAACTTAAATAAACCGAGGCTCCGGCTTACTTGTGGTTTTAGTGTGGAGCTGTAAGGAGGGATGTTTGATCGAATCAATCGAGCAGAAAAAAAAGAAGAACAATTAACTTACTTCAATGTGAACAACAAGACGGGAATCGAAAAATTTGTTGCCCAGTACGGCATCTGGTTTGCCTGTAATGAAAGCAGATTCAGATAATCAGACCCTCCTTCAATCGCTCACTTTCAATAATGTCACATATCTCTTGAACGGAGCCACGCGTGAAAGACATCTGCAAAAAGGCCGGAAAGTTGAAACCCGTTTAAACACAATATAATTCAATATGCTACCCATAGTTGGTTTGGAACAAACATTATTTAGAAACATGATAACATGAAGGCGAAAACAATTTTTGAAGTCTGTGACTAATTTTTCGGTGGGGACCACCAGACCGGAAAATTAGAATTGAGAGCCGGGGAAGAGTGAGTGGGATGACAAATTCCCGGCTCAGAGAACAGTTTCCATAAAAGTTGATCCAAGCTTGTTGATCATCGATTATTTGATTTGTTTCATCGCTATTCATTTCATGCTTATCCCATTTTTGTAGTCACACGAGTTGATGTCTTCCCGTTGATCCCTCAAGTCATGGTATCACGAGTCGCACTACGTGTCGCTCAAACTGAGGGTCGCCGATTCCTCTCATCGGCTCCGGAAGGAACTTTCAAGACACAAATTCTGATAGTTCATGAGGGATTTCCAAAGAGTGAATTCTATGCTAGAAAGGCGTTGAGTTATGAAGCTAGAAACTATTACAACTTCCCTAAAGTAAATTGGTAAGTACTCTCATTCTAAGATCCATTAATCTAATTTGTGTTATAGGGAGCTTCCGTCATTTTTAATACCTGAAAAGGTTGGAAAATGTATGGAAGATTATGGACAGTTTGGAGATGTACAGGTCTGTTAGATAGATTGCTCTTTGTAGATACGGTAGAAGGTATATACTGTATTTTTAGATCTTTCGATTTAGGAAACTATCATGAATCCTCTCGCTAGTTCACTTCAAAAATCAATTCTTGCCGTGATGCCCGAATTAGAATCAGTACGAGTCATCTGTGCATCTCCATTCGAATCTCCCACTATAGAAGAATCAATCGATAAGATAGCTAAGTGAGTTTTCGCGTATGTTCTCCTTGTATCTTCGTTTTCCAATATAGCTCTGGTGCCTCGCGATTAGTTATTCTTCCTCTTCAACCCCATTTTGGATGTTTACGATCAGGGCTTCTTATGAATGAGGTATTGAGAACTACAGCATGCAAATCCGTTCATAGATTGCACGGATCTCATCTCTTCAGGTTGTTCGATGTATCGATAAGAAGACTCTTCCATCACAGGATGGGCCTTCAAAGAGAATTGTCACTCATACTCCAACTGAATTCGAAGTATCCAGCATAGAAAGATGGAGTACTCATCCAGTTATGAGCAATGTAAGTATACCTCTCATCGTACTCTTTCATTTCTACCTCTTTGAAGCTATGGAGTTCCCGATTGGAATCGATGAGATCAGATATTGATGCTGTTATCTTCGTTGCTCCGATTCTTCGAGGGAATGGGAGAAAAGATTACGAAAGATCAGTTTATGCATCGGGAGAAAGAACGATCTCAGAGACGAGGGTGAGCATTCCATTGGCTATGAGACCACTCTTCCACTTGTTCAGGTCCCATTCCCTTGGCGAGTAGCATTCTTCAATGGATGGAATCAATGGGATCTGCCTATCAGAGAAAACATCGCTTCTCAAATGGCCCATTTCAAAGGGAAGCGAATCGCCATTGTTCCCATTTCGAGGTACTGCATTTCTCACGGAGTAACATGACCTATCGTATTCAGTGTCGTCCCTTCCTTCGATACGATTTCAATACTACCTCGTCTCGTTCAATCGAACGAACAAGCTACAGTAATCAGTCCAGTTGTCAATTCCATAGTAGTTAATGGATTGACTGAAGTAGTCAAGAACCATCTCCTGGGTAGACGATCTGCCCAATTGCAATTGAAATGCAATTGGTGTTTCAGAGGAGATTGTCAGCTCACTAGAGATATGCTCGCTTGACTCTCGTCAACTCAATTGTGTAGGAACATCATTATGGATAGATTGTATAGAAAAAATTGTACGAGTACTCATAGATGTAATAAACAAAGTGTTTAATAATGTAGACTGTGTTCAATGAGACTTTGAAATGAGTGAGTATGAAGACAAACGAATTGATCGATCACAGCTTTATTCAGACGGTGCTGCAGTATTGATCTTCTTTGCTGTTCCCGATCACTTATCTGCCAGTTTCTTCAGATCACTGCAAAGTCAATATTTAACACACACCATAACAACTGCAGCCAGTGCCCGGTTAGCTCAGTCGGTAGAGCACCAGACTCTTAATCTGGCTGTCGCGGGTTCGAGCCCCGCATCGGGCTGGCACTTTTTGCAAACTCACGGAAGAATTCCACTGATGGCGGGACGCTTGTCAGGAACTTTATCCCAGCATTGAAGAGCGATCTTGGCCATTTCAGCAGGAGTATCCTGCATCTTATTGATTAAATACCGTAACAGCTTTACAGTACTTACATCAGGCATCTTCATTCTGTAGTCCGTGAGTACGATCTTCGCACGAGTCTGTAGTCTGGTCAATCCGGGATAAGGTTCAGCTCCATTCGAGTAGATCTCCCATACCTAAAATGGTTGTCTTCTTACCGATTGACACTGAATTCTCTCACCAGAACTCCGAATGCCCAAACATCGCTCTTGAGTGAATAGATTCGATCCTGGAGTGTCTCTGGAGCCAGCCATTTCACAGGGACCTGAATGGTACTGTAGGTCAAGGTGTACTGTAGAGGACCGACCTTCTCAAGAGTATCGTCGTGAAGAATAGCCTTGTCGTCACTCATTCCGAAGTCAGAAATCTTGACAGTCTGAGAATGTAGATTGGGGATTCAGTGGTAGGCTTTGATACTCACGTTATTCTTTCCCGAAAGAAGACAATTTCTAGCAGCGATATCTCGATGAATACACTGCTGCTTCTCCAGATAGGCCAATCCCTCAGCTGCCTGTTATTCGCTTATCCCTCTCTCCGTCTTCCCTCTCGTTGACCTACCTCTGCCACGAATCGATTCTTCTCCTTCATTGGCATCGTCTTTCCATTCTTCTTGAGATACGAACACATAGCTCCTCCTTCAATTCGGTCAGATCAAGATTGATCTTTGATCTTTCTTCCTTACCCTCACAGCATTCCATCACAATCATCAGAGGATGCTCATGAACTGCCACTCCGAGAATCTCAAGATTACGGTATCAGTTGAGTAGGTCAGATCGATGATTCACCTTGACGACATTGCGATGGTCGTACTTGCGCATCATTCGAGCCTCTTTCAGGAACTTATTGCGAGCATCTCGACTAGCCTGATAACGATTGGTTCGATGGGTCAGATTGATGACTACCGTATACCTCGCCTTTCATCGTCTTCACTGCCACTTTCTCTCGACCTTTCTCAGATACATACTCAGCCAAGTAGACCTGCGGATACGATGGTTAGTTGGGTCAGATTCATGCTTAGAGTACTTCTCCGAATGCTCCTTGACCGAGTTTCTTAATGATGAATATGGCATCGTGATTGATTCCCCATGGAGGTCGCTCGATTGCCTTCTTCAGTTTGGCATTCGATGCAGCAGAGAGAGGGGTCTTCGTCGATCTGAGAGAGATACGGTACTGTCGATGCTGTAGGAGCGATTCTTACTTGTAGAAGTTGATCAGATTGGAGACACTGCTCTCCTTGTGAGCAGCATCGATGAAATATGATTTGCTTGCATCCTGAGAAGAACTTCAATGAGGGAAAGGATACGGTGGCATACCGTATTGATCACGAAGTGCTTCACTTTATCTGCTTCGGTGCGGACTGAGATGCACAGAACAATGACTCCTGAAGAGAAATGAGGGTCCAGATTGCATTCCCATTACAGTATACCTGAATTGTGCTCGGTCTTTCTCAGCACGAAATCTCCTTCTTTCTTGAGAAGAGCCTCGGCGTCGGTCCTCAACCAAATCGATAAGTTCGATGCATACCGTAATCGCTTACTTCGGGATAAGACCGTGGTAGAAGTCAGCATTACGAATATCATCCGTGATACTTCCCTCATCGTCCTGCAATCGATCCATTAGTTTCATTACAGTACCCACCTTACCTTGGTCTCATTCTTGTCTTCAACAGAGGTTCCTTCTTTGGTTTTCTTCAATTTCTTGGCTCCAGACTGCCCACTCTGAGTGGACTGAATACGGTAGGTTGAGTACCGATTGAGAACAGTATCTAACCTTGGTTCCCTTTCCGGGTTCTCCGATAGTGGAGGCCATAATGAATGTTAGAGTGTGGAGGCAACCACAGAGGGAGGAGACACGCGTATCGAATGAAGAGAAGAATGGAGGATGGGGGAATCCTTTCCATATCCTAATCCTCTCGTAGTACAATTTGATTCTTTCACGTGCAACTTCGAAATTTGTCTCATGCAAATTACAGATATTGAATTGGGGTAGTTTAGAAATTCAGGAACCTAAGGAGAATGCTTCGAATGTGTGTTAAAGCTAGTTTCTCGGTTAGATTGTTTGCGTTTCTTCAATGCTATCGTTGCAAGAAAGTAGTCTAAATATGAAAAAAAGAAATAAAAATTAAATTAGTTTAGAATTGTGACCGTCGTTGAAACGGCAGAAACGGCTTCAGTATTTGCTGTACATGGTCACGATCCGGCTTTCGCTCACATTTATTTTAATCCGATTTTATGTCGTTTCTGCCGTGTTTCCTCGTTCAGTTAAGGTTCATATAGTTGCCGTAACGTGCTCGTTGATTATTTACGATTTTCAGGAGTTCCAATATCGCACCCGCTCAATCCCGCGTGGGAATATATTGGAGGTACTTCACAACTTTGTTAATTGTGAGCTGCACACCTTAATTCTGCCCTATCGTTATTTGATTTCATAAAGGTGAGATATAAAAATTAACCCTTGTAGCATACGTGAAGGAATGAACGTCATTTAATGTAGTTGGGGCCGAGGTGACAGGTCAAGTTTTTATGCGTGCACTCTGTTCGGTCGATAGAACCTCTCCCATGTGTTGCTCAAGCGAATAGTTTATTTCCGACTTAATTTTTGTTCTTTATTATAAGTTAATTCTGTGTTTTTTTCTAAAATATATAAAATAGTGCAAATTTGTTCAAGTTGAAGCTTAAGTTAGCAGGGAATAAGAAGTGGAAGGCGAAGATTGGATAGAGTAGTTGACGATGGCTGGTCCCAACGGGGACGATCAGCCTCAATCCACTAAACCTCCCGAAGATGATAAAGATAGCGAATCTGATGATGGAGATGCAGCTGAAGAGGTAAGGAAATAAATAGTGCTTATTCTGTTATTTAATTTCCATCTTTCTTTTCGAATTTAGCCAATGAAATATGAATGAAAAAGAATAGTAATTTGTAGATCCTGGAGGAATCTCCCTGTCGTCGATGGT
The DNA here is from genome assembly GCA_900490845.1 of Pristionchus japonicus. Taxonomy (NCBI): domain Eukaryota; kingdom Metazoa; phylum Nematoda; class Chromadorea; order Rhabditida; family Neodiplogasteridae; genus Pristionchus; species Pristionchus japonicus. The sequence goes on from LS518244.1 coordinate 149,022, forward strand.
CTAAGAGAAGGGAGCAAGTGAAACAGAGAGATGTCCCTGGAATCGACTTCGCATACCTTGCAATGGACAACGAGACTGGAAATGAAGTGAGTCCCATACCAACCAGGTCTTCTTTTTTCGTCTTTGAATTATTCTTGATCTATTCTCAGTGCATGCACAATTTAGTCGTATATATTGGATTCTTCAACGTGAAAAGATGGCCGAGCTGATCACGTGCATCATTTTCAGGTTGTCTGGAACGAAGTCCAATTCTCCGAAAGGAAGAACTTCAAAGTTCAAGAGGTATTTCTTATTCTCTCTAAGCAATAGTTCAATTAAAACCACTTAAATACAACACCAAAAAATAAAAGTATGTGATGAATGTTGAGGCGAAGATCAATGCAGTCTTCGACAATCTAACTCACCTCGTTCATCCCAATCTTGTGAAATTTCATAAGTGGTGGACAGACACGAAGTCTGATAAACCCAGAGTGAGTTTTTTCTCAGAATTCATTGAGTTGTTGATTTATTCTGACCACGTTTTGGATATATTATATGGTAAGTTGGAAGTCAGCAACTGTTGAAATGGTTCAATGAATAGATGATTCATTTTGTCATTTGTCTTTCTCTCTTTCATTCCTCCTCCCCATAATCTCAGATCGTCTTCATCACTGAATACATGTCTTCTGGTTCGATGTTTCTCTTCCTTCAACGAACGAGGAAATCGGGATCGACTCAGAGTGTAAAGGCTAGTTATGAGTGTCGACTCATCTCACTCAATGACGAAGAGAAGGATTGATCAGGCTTCATCAAATGTTATCTATTTCAGACGTGGAAGAAATGGACGACTCAGATTCTTTCTGCTTTCAATTATCTCCATTCTTCGAATCCACCTATAATCCATGGCAATCTTACTTCTAACACAGTCTTCATCCAACAGAATGGACTCATCAAGATCGGATCCGGTATTCTAACTATTATTCGTCATTATTTTGAGTTGGTTGAAACGGCAGTACCACTATTATTTGATTATGTTCTCTACGAATTTTTGTTTCCAAATCATTTTAATTGTAATGACGATATCTCTCTCAGTTGCTCCGGATGCAATCAACCATCACGTGAAGACGTGCAGAGACAATCTCAAGTATCTCCACTATATGGCACCTGAATGCAATTGTTAGTCATTTCTTTCTCTTTTTCTTCCGTTTCTTCTTCATTCAACATCCTCATGAGAAAATGATCGTAATAATCATTTTAATCCTGAAATTTTTTTCTTCATTAATGTTTGTGCATTTTTTATCGATATTTATGGGAATGGAGATCTTTGACTCCTTGCCTGACAAAAAGGTAGAATTGAATCTTTCGAACCTCTAAATGACCCTTGCAAGTTGGTTCTCCTTTCTGAAAGAGGGCGATAGAGATAGAGTGGTCAATCAAATATTGACACACACTGTGACTCTCACTGACCGACGTAGTCTAACCATCTTCTCTTCTCCATTCCAGCATTGTGACAGCATAGAATGTTCTCATATTTTGCAAAAGATTGATCAATAGAATCAGAAGATCAAGAACTTGAATACGATAAGATTATTTCAGGTGAAGCGGACATAACCCCAGCCACTGATATCTATGCATTCGGAATCGTCGCTCTTGAGGTATTCCACGCATTTCTCCCTAAGTATTTTACACATTTGTCGAGCCGAATTAATACTCAAACTAAGAATCAACACTGAAAGAAGTCTATTGTTCTGATTGATATGTCAATCAATAGGCGATGATTCATTTTACTTTCTACTAGATAGATTTAGTGAGGGACTAATCCTCATGGACTGTCTCGATCACACTATTGTTCTCTCTCTCAGATAGCGACATGCGGTGCGATCTGTCCGAATGGAAGCGAAGGAGGAATGGTCACTGTCGATGCCATCCATAAGGCTGTCGAGGCACTCGAAGACGAGAGTCAGAAGGTGAGTCCCCCCTCCCTGCCCCCCTTCCCCCGTTCCCATTAGGTCGTCTCGATCGGATAGGGAAGTAAGTACAATGGATAGTTTGTCCATCTCTGCACTCTCCCTCTCTCCTCTCCTCCCTCCATCCTCATCTCTAATCTGAGAAGGAGAGTAACTGAGTGGCACGACCACGGACACTCCACTGTTTGAGCATTGAGATGGAGAAGGAGAAGGACCCCCTCCACCCTCCTCCCTCCTCCCCTCCTCCTCCCTCGTCACCATCCCTTCTGATTACTCCGTGCCACTCTCTCACTTGTACCACCATTGACCTATTAGTGGATATTAGATAGATAGAGAACGGAAGAAGA
>LS518244.1:151934-168410 GCA_900490845.1 Pristionchus japonicus
GAGTAACTGAGTGGCACGACCACGGACACTCCACTGTTTGAGCATTGAGATGGAGAAGGAGAAGGACCCCCTCCACCCTCCTCCCTCCTCCCCTCCTCCTCCCTCGTCACCATCCCTTCTGATTACTCCGTGCCACTCTCTCACTTGTACCACCATTGACCTATTAGTGGATATTAGATAGATAGAGAACGGAAGAAGAATACGGTAGAATAGTTGAGAGAGGGAGGATTCATAATTGACTATTCAGAGTCTGATTGCATCGTGTCTTCGAACGAAACCAGAAGAGAGGCCATCAGCCAGACAATTGCTCTTCCATCGAGTATTATTCGAGGTATGAAGGGGGAGAGGGAGAGGGAGAGAGAGAGGGAGAGGGAAGAGTCCTCCCATTCAGGTGCACTCTCTCAAACTGTTGGCTGCCCATGTCATAGTGGATAGTAAGAAGTACGATGACTTCTCTGAGAGTATATTCAGAGTCGCCGATACTGAGAAGGTGAGAGAGAAGGAGGAGGAGAGAGATGGAGAGACGAGACCGATCCATTGTAGGTAGTGGCTACGTCGAAGTTGAAAGAACTGGCACCAGATCAAGTCCCAAACTTCCAGGTACGATAGAGTACTGTAGAAGGAGGATATTGATTGATGAATTGCAGATCGATTTGGAGAAATTCCTTGATGACGTGCGAAATGGAATCTATCCTCTGACTGCATTCGCACCCCTCGTCCACCCACCCAAGGTACGGTTGAGAGAGAGAAGGGGAGGGGGAGAGGGAGAGGGATGGAGAGAGATGGTCATTGCAGAAGAGTGATGACCATTCGGAAGCATCGTCGTCCCATCACAAGAAGGAATCGGGAGAGAGAGGGAAGAGTGAGGAGAGAGGGAAGGAAGGAGGAGAGAAGAAGAGTACGATGGCATCGAGGGAGAGATCGCCCTCTCCTGCTAATGGTCACTCTACTGAACAGATGAATAATGTTGAACCGAGGAGTGTATTACAAGTGAGTAGAAGGGAGAAGGAGGAGGAAGAGAGGGAATGGAATGGTTCAGATGAAAGCAGTAGTGGAGAAGGGACACTTGACACTCCTCCTCCAATTGGATGATTGCATGAATAGACAGTTGACAACTGAGATACTCGATGAGGATAATGCACAGTCTCTCGTCAAGAATCTTGTTATCAATGGATTCATCTCGGAGGTACGCACTTTCCTTCCCATTTCATCTATTCTACTAGTGTAGAGAACGAGAAAGTGTGAGAGCAAAGTGTTGCAATTGAATGAATGTTGTTGCTTGCAGTCAGATTCGGAGAAGTTGATCTGTCTGCTGGAAGGAGTTCTCTCTTCGTCTTCTTCCATCACTCGTGATCACTCACAATCTTCTCTACTTCAATCATCGAATGAATCTTCTTTGAGTGTAGCTCCGCCCCCTTTGAGTGACTCCGCCCCTTAGATAGACTCCCCTCTTGAGTATACTGAGTGTCTCCTCTAGTCGTCCCTTCCCCCTCCTCCATCCCTTCCCCATCCCCTCCTCGATAGGTAGATCAGAGAGCGGGATGACCTCCCCTATCTCCCTTCTGCCCATCCTCCCCCTCTTCCTACTAGGATTCCATCTGACTACCGTATCCTCTCAGCATGGTACGGTAGGTCGTCCATGTGAAGTGAGCACAGACTGTGGAACGGGAAACTACTGTGCTGGGAACAAACGTTGTGCCTGTCTCACAACTTATGTTGAGATCGACTCTTACTGTTGGAGAAGTGAGTAATTCAATGATATCTATCTATCTTTCTATCTTTGGAATTGGTTAACTTCATTCCCCTCTCTCAATTCTAATCCTTTTTGTGATGGTATCCCTCTCGGTCTCCTTCCTTCTCTCTCACTCACTCATTCTAGTCTATCTAGTCTATTCTACTCTTTCATTCATTTTGTATCATCCTCGTTACATCCTTCTATTTTCACTCTATTGCTTTGTAATAACTATCGATTGACGGCTTTCCTTTACTTGCACCCACTCGATTCTTGTATTTCGTGATGCTTATGCAATGAGAAGGCCCCTCCCTTCTTCCATCTCTTGATCCATTCTTTTCATTCATTCTACTTTGTATTCCCTCTGTGAATACTCATCTTACGCGTTCTCTTCTTTCTAATTTGTGCTTGGGAAGACCGAAGAAGAGTAGAGAGTTGGTATAGAATACACTATTTGATCGGGCAATTTGCGAAATAATTAATGTGTCCACCCACTTTCAATCCCCATTCTTTCCCCTTCTTTCCCCGCCTTGGTTACGGTAGTTTTGAGAGTGTTCATTCAATCGATTCAGTAGGACTTATTCATTCACTCTCTAGTGCAATTTATTCCATTCATTTTTCATTACTTGCTCACCTCTAGTTGCTAAAGGCAGAAACAATAATAAAAGAGTAATAACTAACCGAGTGAAGAGAGACAACGAAAGATTGGATACAGTAAGATGAGTATTGATTGATTCAGAGATCAATCCGGGAGAGTCCGGATGTACTCAGAATAGACAGTGCGAGTCTGTCTGGCCTGGAGCTTACTGTAGATCTGGAGAGTGCAGATGTGCCAACAACCAACCTCCCTTCAGAACCAGGTGAGCGACCAACCCAATCGATATTCGATCTACCGTATCCTGTATAGGGATGGTCTTGTCTGTCTCAACTATGGATTCTGTCCTCTCAACGGTAATAATCCCAAGTTCCGCATCGAGAACCAGGTCCGTCCTTCCCTCCCCCCTCTCTCTCTAGTCCCTCCCTCTCTCAGGTGCAACAATGCTATGGTGGAGCGGATGCTACTTGTGAGGCCATCGGAGCTCTCGCTTACGATTGTATCTGTGATTCCGATGATTGCACTGTCAACAATCCCATCTCCTTCTGTTGTCCTTCCAGAGGTTAGATTTCCATTGAGAAGTTCTCTTCTTTTCGCACCATGATGTAGAATGAAGAGATACATTCTTCATTCCAAATCCATCTCCTTTGTTACTCTAATCTGATCCAATTCAGCATTTGCGTGTATCCAACCTCCGAATGAGGGCTACACTCCTCCAGGTGGAGGAACTACTCTCAATCATTGGTAAGACCAGTCTTCCTCCCCTCTTGACTCCCTTCTCTCTCTAGGTATCACGACCCGATCACTGGAGAGTGCAGAGAGTTGAAGTACCAGGGATATGGAGGAAACGCGAACAACTTCCAGACGAAGGATCATTGCGAATCATACTGCAAGCAGAGTGAGTCGTCCCTCTGCCCCTCCGGACTACTCTACTCCTTCCCTCTACCGTACTCCTTCTCTTTCAGCATGCAGCAGAGGTCTTCCTCTCTACAGAGACAGAACGACGGGAGTGAAGCAAGAGCCAGTGTATTGCCAGGGAGATCAGGGATGCAACAACCCCAACTACGTGTGCACTTCGATGGGAACTCTCCAACAGTGCTGTCCTACCTACCGTGAGTGATCTTCCCTCCTCTCCTTCCTCCTCCATCCTCTCTCATTCAGTGCACATCTGCTCTCGCAACGGAGCCATTCCGACAGAAGTGTACAACACAGCGGGAGGTCTCCCTTCTGATTACTTCGACGTCGGAATTCCCGATGGATCTGGAAACACTTATCCTCGATTCCATTATGATTCCAGAGAAGGACGATGCATTCAGTTCTCGGTAAGAATCGATTAGACTGCAGTAGTCATCAATCGATTGCATTCCAGTATCTCGGCCAGGGAGGAAACTTCAACAACTTCCTCTCACAAGATCATTGCGAGAAGTTCTGTTCGAGAAGTGAGTACCGTATCCCTCTCTTCTATTTACCGTACTCTCTTCAGTACTCTGTTCTGCGGGAGAGCCCCTCAAGGATTCGTCTGGAGAGAGGAACATGGAGTGTTCTCCCACTGGATCCTCCGCCTCTGCGTGTCCCTCTACTCATTCGTGCGAATCGACAGGAGGATCGACAACCTTCGGAGGTCTTGGTCTCAAAGGTCGTTCCCCATACTAATACTCCCACTCCTTACTTCTCACTGGCACACTCTTTATCTAACTATCTTCTCTCTTCTCTTCTTTCTCCCCTTCTCTTCCCATCTGACTCTCCTTAACTGATTCCCTTCAGGAGTTTGCTGTCCTCGTCCTCAATACGTGTGCAAGTTGCCGAGAGAGCAGGTTGGTCGTCCCTCCCTTCCCCCATCTCCCCCTCCCCTCTCTTCCTCCCTCATCATCCGCTCTCCTTACAGGGCAACTGCGGAACGTACTCTAACAGATGGTGGTTCAATGCCAAGACTGGAAACTGTGAAGAGTTCATCTACTCCGGATGCCAGGTATCCACTCCATCCTCTTCAGCTAATCATCTTCTTCTCAGGGTAACGCCAACAACTTCGACTCCTACAAGGAATGCCAGGACTACTGTAGAGATGCGAGAAGTGAGTCGATCGATATCTCCTTCCAACCGTAATCTTCTCTCTTCCAGGCGAACCTCAATGCATCCAGGGAACGGCGCTGACTGATTCGAATGNGAGTAACTGAGTGGCACGACCACGGACACTCCACTGTTTGAGCATTGAGATGGAGAAGGAGAAGGACCCCCTCCACCCTCCTCCCTCCTCCCCTCCTCCTCCCTCGTCACCATCCCTTCTGATTACTCCGTGCCACTCTCTCACTTGTACCACCATTGACCTATTAGTGGATATTAGATAGATAGAGAACGGAAGAAGAGTACGGTAGAATAGTTGAGAGAGGGAGGATTGACAATTGACTATTCAGAGTCTGATTGCATCGTGTCTTCGAACGAAACCAGAAGAGAGACCATCAGCCAGACAATTACTCTTCCATCGAGTATTATTCGAGGTATGAAGGGGGAGAGAGAGGGAGAGGGGAGAGTCCTCCCATTCAGGTGCACTCTCTCAAGCTGTTGGCTGCCCATGTCATAGTGGATAGTAAGAAGTACGATGACTTCTCTGAGAGTATATTCAGAGTCGCCGATACTGAGAAGGTGAGAGAGGAGGAAAAGGTGGAGGAGAAGAGAGATGGAGAGACGAGACCGATCCATTGTAGGTGGTGGCAACGTCGAAGTTGAAAGAACTGGCGCCTGATCAAGTCCCAAACTTCCAGGTACGATAGATTACTGTAGATGGAGGTTATCGATTGATTGATTACAGATCGATTTGGAGAAATTCCTTGATGACGTGCGAAATGGCATCTATCCTCTGACTGCATTCGCACCCCTCGTCCATCCACCCAAGGTACGGTTGAGAGAGAGGGAGAGAGAGAGGGGAGGAGGAGAGAGGGAGGGGGAGAGATGGATGGTCATTGCAGAAGAATGATGACCATTCGGAAGCATCGTCGTCCCATCACAAGAAGGAATCGGGAGAGAGAGGGAAGAGTGAGGAGAGAGGAAGTGAAGGAGGAGAGAAGAAGAGTACGATGGCATCGAGGGAGAGATCGCCCTCTCCTGCCAATGGTCACTCTACTGAACAGATGAATAATGTCGAACCAAGGAGTGTATTACAAGTGAGTAGAAGGGAGAGAAGGAGGAAGAGAGGGAATGGATTGATTCAGATGAAAGCAGTAGTGGAGAAGGGACACTTGACACTCCTACTCCAATTGGATGATTGCATGAATAGACAGTTGACAACTGAGATACTCGATGAGGATAATGCACAGTCTCTCGTCAAGAATCTCGTTATCAATGGATTCATCTCGGAGGTACGCACTTTCCTTCCCATTTCATCTATTCTATTAGTGTAGAGAATGAGAAAGTGTGAGAGCAAAGTGTTGCAATTGATTGAATGAATGTTGTTGCTTGCAGTCGGATTCGGAGAAGTTGATCTGTCTTCTGGAAGGAGTTCTCTCTTCGTCCTCTTCCATCACTCGTGATCACTCACAATCTTCTCTACTTCAATCATCGAATGAATCTTCTTTGAGTGTAGCTCCGCCCCCTTTGAGTGACTCCGCCCCTTAGATAGACTCCCCTCTTGAGTATACTGAGTGTCTCCTCTAGTCGTCCCTTCCCCCTCCTCCATCCCTTCCCCATCCCCTCGATAGGTAGATCAGAGAGCGGGATGACCTCCCCTATCTCCCTTCTGCCCATCCTCCCCCTCTTCCTACTAGGATTCCATCTGACTACCGTATCCTCTCAGCATGGTACGGTAGGTCGTCCATGTGAAGTGAGCACAGACTGTGGAACGGGAAACTACTGTGCTGGGAACAAACGTTGTGCCTGTCTCACAACTTATGTTGAGATCGACTCTTACTGTTGGAGAAGTGAGTAATTCAATGATATCTATCTATCTTTCTATCTTTGGAATTGGTTAACTTCATTCCCCTCTCTCAAATCTAATCCTTTTTGTGATGGTATCCCTCTCGGTCTCCTTCCTTCTCTCACTCACTCAATCTAGTCTATCTAGTCTATTCTACTCTTTCATTCATTTTGTATCATCCTCGTTACATCCTTCTATTTTCACTCTATTGCTTTGTAATAACTATCGATTGACGGCTTTCCTTTACTTGCACCCACTCGATTCTTGTATTTCGTGATGCTTATGCAATGAGAAGGCCCCTCCCTTCTTCCATCTCTTGATCCATTCTTTTCATTCATTCTACTTTGTATTCCCTCTGTGAATACTCATCTTACGCGTTCTCTTCTTTCTAATTTGTGCTTGGGAAGACCGAAGAAGAGTAGAGAGTTGGTATAGAATACACTATTTGATCGGGCTGTTTGCGAAATAATTAATGTGTCCACCCACTTTCAATCCCCATTCTTTCCCCTTCTTTCCCCCGCCTTGGTTACGGTAGTTTTGAGAGTGTTCATTCAATCGATTCAGTAGGACTTATTCATTCACTCTCTAGTGCAATTTATTCCATTCATTTTCATTACTTGCTCACCTCTAGTTGCTAAAGGCAGAAACAATAATAAAAGAGTAATAACTAACCGAGTGAAGAGAGACAACGAAAGTTATCGGATACAGTAAGATGAGTATTGATTGATTCAGAGATCAATCCGGGAGAGTCCGGATGTACTCAGAATAGACAGTGCGAGTCTGTCTGGCCTGGAGCTTACTGTAGATCTGGAGAGTGCAGATGTGCCAACAACCAACCTCCCTTCAGAACCAGGTGAGTCACCTACCCAATCGATATTCGATCTACCGTATCCTCTATAGGGATGGTCTTGTCTGTCTCAACTATGGATTCTGTCCTCTCAACGGTAACAATCCCAAGTTCCGCATCGAGAACCAGGTCCGTCCTTCACTTCCCTCCCCTCAATCCTATCGCATCCCTCTCTCAGGTTCAACAATGTTATGGTGGAGCGGATGCTACTTGTGAGGCCATTGGAGCTCTCGCTTACGATTGTATCTGTGATTCCGATGATTGCACTGTCAACAATCCAATCTCCTTCTGTTGTCCTTCCAGAGGTTAGATTTCCTTCGAGGAAAGAAGATAATGAAGAACACTTCTCTTCATTTCGCACCTTCATGTGGAGTGAAGAGATACATTCTTCATTACTGTTTCGTTCCTTATTGCATTCTAATCTGATCTGATTCAGCATTTGCGTGTATCCAACCTCCGAATGAGGGCTACACTCCTCCAGGTGGAGGAACTACTCTCAATCATTGGTAGGACCAGTCTTTCTCCCTTCTCGACTTATCCTTCTCTCTCTCTAGGTATCACGACCCCATCACTGGAGAGTGCAGAGAGTTGAAGTACCAGGGATATGGAGGAAACGCCAATAACTTCCAGACGAAGGATCACTGCGAATCATACTGCAAGCAGAGTGAGTCGTCCCTCTGCCCCTCCGTACTACTCTACTCCTTCCCTCTACCGTACTCCTTCTCTTTCAGCGTGCAGCAGAGGTCTTCCTCTCTACAGAGACAGAACGACGGGAGTGAAGCAAGAGCCAGTGTATTGCCAGGGAGATCAGGGATGCAACAACCCCAACTACGTGTGCACTTCGATGGGAACTCTCCAACAGTGCTGTCCCACCTACCGTGAGTGATCTTCCCTCCTTCTTCCTCCTCCATCTCTCTCTCATTCAGTGCACATCTGCTCTCGCAACGGAGCCATTCCGACAGAAGTGTACAACACAGCTGGAGGTCTTCCTTCTGATTACTTCGACGTCGGAATTCCCGATGGATCTGGAAACACTTACCCTCGATTCCACTATGATTCCAGAGAAGGAAGATGCATTCAGTTCTCGGTACGAATCGATTAGACTACGGTAGTCATCAATCGATTGCATTGCAGTATCTCGGCCAGGGAGGAAACTTCAACAACTTCCTCTCGCAAGATCATTGCGAGAAGTTCTGTTCGAGAAGTGAGTACCGTATCCCTCTCCTCTCCCTTCTACCGTACTCTCTTCAGTCCTCTGTTCTGCGGGAGAGCCCCTCAAGGATTCATCTGGAGAGAGGAACATGGAGTGTTCTCCCACTGGATCTTCAGCCTCTGCGTGTCCCTCTACTCATTCGTGTGAATCGACAGGAGGATCGACAACCTTCGGAGGTCTTGGTCTCAAAGGTCGTTCCCCATACTAATACTCCCACTCCTTACTTCTCACTGGCACACTCTTTATCTAACTTGCTTCTCTCTTCTCTCCTTTCTCCCCATCTCTTCCCTTCCGACTCTCCTTGACTGATTCCCTTCAGGAGTTTGCTGTCCTCGTCCTCAATACGTGTGCAAGTTGCCGAGAGAGCAGGTTGGTCGCCCCTCCCTGTCCTCTCTTCATCCCTCCTCATCCCCTCCTCTTACAGGGTAACTGTGGAACGTACTCTAACAGATGGTGGTTCAATGCCAAGACTGGAAACTGTGAAGAGTTCATCTACTCCGGATGCCAGGTATCTCAATCCCCCATCTTCTTCATCTAACCATCTGCCATCTCAGGGTAACGCCAACAACTTCGACTCCTACAAGGAATGCCAGGACTACTGTAGAGATGCGAGAAGTGAGTCAATCGATATTTCCTTCATGCCGTAATCTTCTCTCTTCCAGGCGAGCCTCAATGCATCCAGGGAACGGCGCTCACTGATTCGAATGGCAACTTCATCATCTGTGGAGGATCGACTGCTGCTTCGACCACTTGTCCTGCCAATCACTACTGTTACTACGATGGAACCACCTATGGATGCTGTCCCACTCAGGGTGAGATCTCCCCTCTCCCCCCCCCTCCCTCTCTCCCCTCCCCCCTTCTGATCCCTCCCTTCAGCCTACACTTGCTCTCTCTCGTACAAGGCTGGAGCCACGTGCGGACCCGCTGTCACTCGATGGTACTACGACTCAACCACTCGAACTTGCCAGACCTACTCATTCAATGGATGCGATGGAAACAGTAACAACTTTGCCACCCAACAGGTATTCCTGCCTCCTGAAAGGATGTGAGATAATCGATGATTGCAGGATTGCAAAGACTACTGTAGAGTGGAGAGCTGTCCCGACGGAGGAGAGGTTAGAGGGGAAGGGGAAGGGTGGGGAGGGGAAGAGGAAGGAGTATTGACTCTTCCCCCTGAGGACAATCGTACTTCTCTCTTTGTATAGACTATCCTCTCCCTCCTTAGAAACTATGTGGAGAGGGAGGTGCATAAACAGAGAAGATTAGAATGGAGAGCAGAGAAGGGAAAGGAATCTCCATCGATACGAGAGAAAGAAGGGGACTCAATCCATATCCATTCTCAGGTATGGAAGGAACCGAATGGAGCAGCCCGTGCCTGCACTTCCAATAGACAATGCCCTTCCACTCATTACTGCACTCCTGTCACGACATGGTACTGCATCCTACTGTATTCCTCTCTATCGATCGATTCCAGGACGGGTACCGTATACCAGACGAAGTCTCTGTGCTGTCCTTCGAAGAACTTCGTCTGTTCTCAACCGAGAGATGTCGGAGTCAGATGCTCTTCCACTAGGTGAGTGAAGAAGCGCATTCTTCATCCTTATTCGATATTCTTCATTACTCTCATAGACTCATTCGAACTCAAGCCATAATATTCTTCATTCCAGAATCTCTCGTTGGTACTTCAATGCCGACTCTAAGACGTGCACAACCTTCGAGTACAATGGATGCGAAGGTAATCGATTTTCTCTACCGTAATTTATCTCTTCCTCTCAGGAAACCGCAACAACTTCGCTACTCAGAAGGCGTGCCAGAACTACTGTCTGTCAGAGGCGTGTCCTCCAGGAACAGTGGTGGCCAAGGAGGCTGATGCAGGAAGACTCGTCTCTTGCTCCAATCCAGGTACTCCCCTCCCTCCTCCCTCTCTTCCTCCCTTCATCCCCTCTCCTCTCAGGCGGATCAGGTCGTGTCTCTGGTGGATGTCCCGAGGGATACTCTTGCTACTCCTCTCCTCTTCTCGATCAGAATGTCTGCTGTGGAGCCAGCACTGAGCTGCAGTGTCAGTCCCCCTTCTCTCTCTCCCTCCTCTGATCCCCTCCCTCTGCAGCTCTCTGCCCAACCCAGTCGACTCCCTTCATCTCTGCCCTCTCTCTTCAACCCATGCAGTGCACTCCCAATGTCGATGGAGCATGCCCCGGTCAGTCACCCTTCTCTCTCTACAGTACTCCAATCTACCGTATCTCAGGCAACTTCTTCTGTTGGTTCTCGACCGCCTCTTCCTCAGTGAATGCCTTCTACTGCTGTCGATCTCCCGATTCAGTCGATACTGGATGTGAGTCCCTCTCTCTCTTACCGTACTCCTACCGTACTCTTCTCTCTTTCAGTCTGTCCTCCTCAATTGGTGCCGGTTCCTGGAGATGGGGGAGCTCAGTATAGATACTGTTCCCCCTCTGCTCCAGCCAATGATGCGATCCAGGGATGCGGACCCAATAGACATTGCCAGTTCTCCACCAATCTTGAGAGGTATCCATCATTCATTCTTCTGCTCAAAGACGTCCAAAGCAAAACATTCTAATTCGATAAGAAAGAACCAATCTCACAGTTCATTACGAATCTTCACTCATTTTTTCATGAAAAATGCGCCATGAGAACGAGGCCTTCTCCGATATATCTTCCCCTCTGCAGATACATCTGCTGTGGTCTCGAGTCTGACGTCCGTCTTCCCAATGTATGTCCTCCTCAACCAGCCAATCTCGTTCCCGTCGAATTAGCCGGCAATTATCGATCGTGCAATCCCTACGCGCGCACTGGAACTCCCCAGGTACTGTACTCTTCTTCCACCGTACTCCATCGATTGATCTTCCTCTATCGTATCCTTTCCAGTCCTGCCCCGACAACTCGGCCTGTCTCTACACTGGCCAGGAGAATGGATTCATCTGCTGCCGAGTCCAATTGGGTGGAGCCACTGAACCCAAGATCTAAGGAGAGATCAAAGATCACTCGATAGTTATCGATGAACGAATCATATCCACAACCGGGTTTCCCCCTGTCACTCTTCCATTATTTGTTGTTGTTTGTCTGTCGTTCCTTCCATCCACCAGGTTTCCCTCTTTCAACCATCCATACAATCAATCTGCTCATATCACAAGTATTCTATGCATCTCTAATAATTCTAATAATGATGATACTAATAAAGAATACTGCGAATAAACATCCCAGAATAGTGATTTGATCGAAGAATCTTGGAAAATGAGTGAAGAATCAATGTCTGCCGTTTCAAAATGATCACTTGCTTCGAAGTACCTTTTTCTTATGCAGAGGGAATAAAGAAATAGGTTTTTTTTTAAATTCACAGTTGAAACGGAAAGGAAATATTATTGGGGGGGGGCAGACGGAACGAACTCATCTCAATCTTTCATAATCACTACTGAATCGACTACTTTTTGCACAAAGAAGCAGCTATGACAAGTAAGTAAGGGCGTTAATTCAATCAAGAGTTCCCCTCCCTCCAAGCTAGTTTCACGAGGGGAGGAAAGGGGGGGGGGGGAACTCTCGTCCCTCAGAGAGAGAGTAGTCTACTGTAGACGACGAGGAATGAGAGAGAGGAGGAATCGATATTCCCCCGTTGGAAGAAAAGGAAGAGAAGAGGGCATTCCTTCTATGAGAATGCGAGATGAGCTTACGCTTATTCGAAGAAGGATTTGGATTGTAGAATAGAGAGATGAATCAAGGACACTTTTCTCGTTTAGAGATGAATCTCGAATTGAATGAAGAGAGAAGGACAAAGGTTGACACAGGAGATTAAGATGTTGAATGATATGATGAGAGTGGATGGTGTATCTCTCGACCTCCCCTCTCTTCCCCTTCCATCGCTCTCCCATTGCCTCACTAGTCAGCTGGCAATAGACGAGACGAGACGAGAGTAGCCAGAGAAAGAGAGAGGCAGAGACGCAGTGTGCATCGATTCTTCCCTCTCCTCTCTCCTCTCTCTTCTCCTTAGTCCTCCTTCCTTCCTCCTCATCCCCCTATCAGGGGGAGATCACTCTAATCATGGTTGAATTAGTGGGAGTGATGAGTGGAGTGGACGAGTGGCCGTCTGATATGGATGCGAGAGTGGCTGCGCTCGACTTCGCTGATTCCATTCTGTCCATCGATGGAGTCTCGTGCTCTTCCTTCGAACCATCCGTATCCACGTATGATCCCTCCCTCTCCACTGACTCGTTGGATAGTGAACAACTGAGACAACGGTGAGTACTATTGACACCCCCTTATTGTAGAGGATGAAGGGGATGAAGGGGGTGAGACTGCCAGGGGGGGGGGGGCTCATTATGCACCACTTGCTTTGTCTCACCTACGTCTGCGTCCAAATTGAACTGATTCTTCAATGATTCTCAATCGAGAAACATAGAATATTGTTATGAATGAATGAGTTCATCAGTAAAATAACTGCAGATGCGAGCACAAGACGGATGATTACAAGTTGACATTTGCTGATTCTGGTCAATGGACGACTTCCACTCATTTGACAACTTGGGGAAGGATACAATACTCGAAACCTTTGGACGATAAGGTGAGAGATTCCCTTTATCCATTCACAATGAGTCATTGAAATACCTCGAATTCCCATTCCATTCGTGATATTCAACCTTTTCTCTTTCTCTATTCTTTCGTAATCCATCCACTCCCTTCGCACTCTTCATTCAATAATGCATTCCTTCTCCTTTCAACTCTTCCTTCCTTCACTGAATCAGTGGAAGACAAGCCCTCTCTTCCCTCTCTCCTTCCATTTCCTATTCCACTCCTCTCTCACTCTTCAATTGTTTACTCCGTTCGAATGACGAGAAAGAGAAGGAGAATGAAGGGGGTACTTCATACTCATATCATCCACTTATTATTGACACTTCTCTATCCTGTCCCCCATTAATCTTTGATCTCTTTCTCTCCCAATTATCTCTCATTCTTCCCTCACTCTTCCAATATCCGCCTTCTCATCATTCATTTATCTCCATTTTCCATCTGCTTCTCTTTTTGCCCCCCTTTTCTGTCTCAAGGGAATTGGATGAACCAGAAAAGGAGAGAGAAACTACGAGACTCCCTTATGGATGGATATCCATACACAAACAAGAGTGATTCAATTCCAGATAGTCTCGGCTCCCGATGTTAATGCCCCCTCTTCCTCTCCTTCTCTACAACATCGACCATCCTCTCTTCTGATTGACTTCGTTGGAAGACACACGAATGAAATCAATCGATATGTGGATGTGAATGAGAATGATATAGAGGAGAGGAGGAACTCGCAGTCAACGAAGGTGCGGATTCTCACTCTTTCTCACTCTTTCTAATGATCCTTCGTGACTGATCTCTCTCGAGAGATGGAGTGAGATTGAGACAGGAGAGACAACTGTTGAGAGTGGATAGAATGAGTGTCGAATGACACGGAGAGAGATTGAGCAATTGAGAGGGAGAGTATGGGAAGAGAAGTGATTATCACGAGAGAACTATTTCAGAACGAAAGATGGAAATGCCCAAATCGAATGAAATCATCTTCACATCGTATGAAGAGAACTTTTGCGGATTTAGAAGAAGCTCCCGAACTGAACTTCCTCCAATTGCCCCACCATGTGAGAACAAACTATTATTTCATCCAAAGTTTAATAAGTGTACATTTATGACGACACATGCATCTATCACAGATATTTTGATTTTCACCTTTTTGAAACGAAGAAAATATAGAGTGAAGAGTGCCTGAAGAGCACGAAGAATTTTGGCAAAACAAATCATCAACTAGTCAATAAGTCATCTCTGGGCGGAATAATTCAATCGTACAATTCCATCACAGTCATCCCATTGCAGACTCGCGCCCTAACAGAGTCGACGTCTCTCCCCGATGCATTGGCTGAATTGGGAGACGCCGCCTCTCTCGGATTGGACTCACTGCTGCTACAGCAATCATCGCCACCTGGTATGGAGCTACGTTTGTTGTCATGGTTGAGGATTCTTAACCGTAATGGCAGTTTGGATAGGGAAAAATATTCGGAATAAATTGTAACGATCGGGCATAAAATGGTAGCATCGTAACCCCCTCCCTATTCCAGATTCGGGTCTGGGTTGTTCTGGTCCCCTCCACATCGAGGACTGGCCTTCTCTCTCCGTCCTTCTCCCCAAACACGTGGCAGAGGCTTGCGCCTTCTTCAGAAAGAACTCCGATCTGTTGGGGACGAGCAATTGCGTCGAGAGGTCGGCATTTCAATCACATTCTACTTTTACTGTTATATTTTGGCAAATAAACTCACCAATTCATGACCTGAACTTTGAAAATGGTGGTTCATTCCAGATCGTCCCGCAGTCACAATGAGCCGTGTACGACGTGCTTCCGAGTTCGACGGAAAGGTCTCCTCCATCCTCCTGGATGGGCTCTCTCTTCTCACTCTCGAATCACTCTCTGTGATTGCACAAAGAGTGAATTCACTCCCAGACCCATCGGGTTCGTCCGTTCCTCACTTCCATTGAAGACACTGTCGAACCTGGAAATATCATCTTCTTTGATCTCCAATATTGATCTCTTCCTCTTTCAGTCGATCAGCGACCTTCTCAACGAATCCTGGATTGGCATCTCGTGAATTGGCCATCGTTGGTCTTCCTGTCTACTCAGAAGCAAGGAGATTAGTGGAGACAATCGTTGAAGGAGTCGCCATATCCATACGGTACGTAATAGTTATATTCTTCGTAAAAATGGTTATCGTTATCTGGCGGTTCTGTTGCTTCTAATGAAATTGACTGAAAGAGAAGTGGTAGTTCTTGTTCCTCCAAACGTGGAAGTATCAACGAGTGTAAGACGAGACTCTCCTCCATTCGATCTCTCCACCATTGCGCAGTCTCGTAATCCGACTCGTTATTACACTCTTCCCTTCCCTATTCAGTCAGAGGATAAACTTCCCCTTCTAGGGATAAACAGCCTCAATCAATCTCTTCTTCAGGGGCGATGGAGAGGAAACTCTCTCAGAGGGAATGGTCGCCCTTCTCTCTCATGGTCTCAAACAGGGATTCCATCCATGGGAAGTCATCACTGCAGTCACTGCACCCGGTTTGTCCCCTCCTCCCTCCCCCTCTCCCTCTCTATCCCCTCTCTCACTCAGGACCAGCCACGGCTAAGATCCATTCCCTGGTGGTTGAACTCTCCTCCTCCGATCGATCTCCCGATGCATCTCTCCATGTATTCATCCATGCTCTCATCATGGACTGCTCTCTCGAATGCTGGCTCAGCTACGTTCTCCTCAAGGTAGTCTCTCCCCCCCCCCCTCCCTCCCCCCATCTAACCCTCTTCCATCCAGGAGAAGACCCTCCATCCCTTCTACCGTCCCTCCTCCTTCCTCCTCTCTGCCCCCTCAGCCTATCGTTCTCTTCTCAATCGACTCCTCCAATCCCTTCAACTTCTCTCTATCCATGATTCGACTGAACCTCGCATCTCTCATTCTCGCGCAGCTCGTATTCCATCTGACTCGCGAGTGCCTAAGAGTTCGTCCGTCCCCGCTCGACTCTCTCCTTCCCTCTCCCAATCTTCATTCAGACAGAGAAGACCATCCCGAATCCCCCAACCACGGTCAGTTACTGTATCCCTCCCTCCCATTCAATCGATCGATTACAGTACTCGAGTGAATACTCCATCTACCTCTCGAACTTCTCTTCTCTCTTCCCTCGCTCTTTCTCCAATCGAAGCTCGAGTCAAAGAGACATCAGCAGAGCCGGGCCAATTGGATGTATCAGAGGGGGAACGAGTGAGAGTACTCGCTACTAGGTAAGTCTCTCCTCCTCCTCCCTTCCATCTAATCGATTTCCTTCCAGAGGAACGTATGCTCATTGCTATCGACTCCGACGAAATAGAAGAAGTGTCTTGAATGGAATTGTCCCCCTAACTAATCTCTCTCTCAATTGACCCTTCCCTCCCCTTCCTTTCCTTTCCCTTCCCTTCTTCCGATGCTTTAATCCCCTTTCCTTTCTTCTCCTCTCATTTGATCTTAGCCGTACATTCCGAATGCCAATCTAAGTCAAAGCAGCATTGCACCAATCCGAGTCATAACCCTTTCCCCTCTCCATTTATTCGTCAGAGAACAAAAGAGGCAGCTATTAAGAGGAACCAAGTCAATCCCAGTTTTCATTGAGTCTTGGTGCAAATCAACGGTTA
>LS518244.1:169209-183850 GCA_900490845.1 Pristionchus japonicus
GGTTATCGAATGAAAAGAGAGTATATTAAGATACGTTGAGATGAAGTTATATTCTCTCCACCATATAAATGAGATTATTCCTATATTTCTTGTCGGATAAATACGATAAGACGTGAGATTACGCCGAATCAGTTCCATGATGTATAACCCATTGCAGCCTATCCTGTCGTCGAAAGATCGAGTAGATCGACTTTATCTACTGTTCTTTCAATGTATGTTGGGGCATCTACATTGTCCTCTCAATCGAAACTATAATCTTTATTAATTCACAATAATACTCTGAGTTGATCAAAAAAAACAAAGACGCTGTTGAGGGAAGTTATTATTCGAGGGAAATAAAATGTAAGATAAGGAAGCGAAGGCATGGGAAGACAGAGTATATTCATGTACTTACATGGGAGTGCAACTTCAATCGAGTCAACACATTGACTATGCTGCAGACACGATACAGTTTGATGCTATTCGAGACCAATTGGGGACTAAAACTTCTACCTGATAGGCAACATTCAATGAAGCTAAGGAAAATCGAAATCGAGTTTGAGTAAGATGAAGTATAACATAATATACGAGGGAAATCAGGCGGATTGGAGGAATAGGGAAAAGATCGATAGAAGGCCTTGTCCTAATACCTTCTCTGATACTGAGGATACTGTTGAGGGATAGAAGTTGTAGCCCATGGATTGATTGTGGCTGTGTTGTAGTTCGTGTTCTGTCCCATCCATCCACTTCCACCACTCACTGAAATACCAATGGATAAGAATAGACACAAAAGGGTAAAGAGTAAGTCATTCCGCGTCAAATGATTTTCTTCTCGTCTTGCGACGAATAGACAACGTCAATCATCAACCTATCGTATTCAATCAAAAGATAACTCACTATGGGTAGGGTAGGTGACTCTGGATGGAGCCTGAGTCGTAGGAAGGAAGGCACTGCTAGAGAGAGTACCTACAATGCCAGTTTCAACTTCATCAAAGTTGCTGCAACAGCTTCAAACATACGTATGTCTCTGTTATCTCTTCGAGGGGGAGAGGGACGACGACGTTTGTAGCTCTGATCTCTGCAATTTGTGCTCATTTCACTCAGGAAATCGGAAGTGATTGCATTGTCTTCGAGTATCTCTCGTTTAATCACCTGTAATTGACAGCAGGAGAGATTCTGGATGGATGCTGAGCATCTCTCTTCCTATCTCGATCATCTCTCATTCTCTCATTCGGACGACCAGACGAGTACACTTCACGAGACGGCAATCTCAATGAATACCATTCATCCCCCTTCCCCATCATCAGCCCCCCCCCCCCCTCCTCCCCCCTTCCATCTTCCTCTTCTCACCTCTGAGTGGGAGCAGCAGCAGGTGCGATGTAGCTGGCTCGTTCTCTCTTTCTGTCTCTATCTCTCTCCCTTTCTCTTTCCTTCTCCCTCTCCCTCGTTCTCTCCTTCTCCTTCTCTCTTTCATCTCTTCCTCCTCCTCTCTCATCCCTCTTCTCTCCTCTTCCTCCTCCTCTTGCCATTTCAGCCTTCAGTTTATCCAACTGCAGTCTCAGTTTCTCCTTCTCCACCTGCAGATTGAATAATAAACGGATGCACGATATAGTGAGATTCAGATTATCACGAGATCAACACACACTCCATCTCTCTCCTCTCCTCACCTTCTCCTTCTCATATCTGATCCTCTCCTTCTCCTTCTGTAGTTTCAATTCCTCTTCTCTCTTCCTATGTTCCCTCTCCTTCTCAGCCAATTTCCTTGCCAATTCACTCTTCTCCGTATCCTCCTTCTTATCCGAACTGCGACGATCCTGCAAAATAATACGATAACAGTTACCAACTGAATCTACTTTTTCAACACACTTTATGGAACTTGACAAAATAAATAAAGATATTTGACGACACGACTCACATTCGCAGGTTTTCCTCCATTGGTAGCTGCGACTTGATTTCTCACTGGGAATCGAGGAGGTATCGATGGTTTCTCTGAAATGAACTCATCACTCGCCATTCATCCGCCCCAGTCTGGAGTTAGTAACTAGATCAAGAAGCGAGAATAAAAAGATAAGAGAGAAAAGAGGATTGGAAGGACGTCGATCATCTAGAGTAGAAGGGAGGGAGGGAGGATAAGAAGAGAAGAGTAGCCTACGTGGGTCGACTTCTTTCTTCGATTTCTCCTTCACGACAGTAGGCACAGGATCAATGGGAGCAATCTCCTCCTTCTTCGATTCCTTCGGTTTATCTTCTTCCTTCTCTTTCTTCTTCTCTTCCGTCTTCTTCTCAATCACATTCGATCCTCCATTCCCAGTGGGAGTATTCGTAGTGGTGGATACAGCTGGAGTCTCCTTCTTCTTCGTCTTCAGGAAGGGAAGATTGTGTGGAGATGCCTGCAATCCTCTCACTCATTTATCAGCTTCCCCCACTCATCCAAACAGTCGTCTGTCTAGTCGTCGAGTCGAAGTATATCGAGAAGAGAATGGAGAATGGAGCACCTTATTCACATCGACGGAAACTCCTTTGAGCAGAGCCTTATCCAATTTGAGAACAGCGGTATCAGCCTCATTAACAGTGGAGAAAGTGACGTATCCCAGTCCAGTCAATCCGCCCGATGATTCCTTCCCCTTCACAGTGAACATCTTCGCACGAATCACGTGTCCGATCGGCATGCACATTGCCTGCAGACAGAACAACTATCATCTCTCTCAGTCTACCTTCCATCATCCACCTCTAATCCCAATCAACGTCTAAAACGAGCAACAAGTACCTTAATCTCGATAGCCTTCGTTCCAGCCTTCAGATTCTTCAACCAGATCGATCGTCCTGCCATTTCCTTCTCCTTGGCTACATCAATCACATCATTCTGCTTATCGTCCTCTCCCTTCTTCTCCTCTTCCGTCTTCTTAGCCTCTTTCTCGCCTTCCTTCTCCGTCTTTGATTCCACTTCCTTCGTCTTCTCAGCCTCCTTTCCTACTTCATTCGTCGTTTTGGATGGCACTTCCTCTTCTTTCTTCACTACTTTAGCAGGGGATGGAGGTGGAGATTCGGGAGAAGCAACAGGATCAGAAGGAGCAGAAGGAGTAGAAGCAGCGGGAGTCTTCTTCGAGGGAGAACCTTCGCAGAGAAGAGAATCAATCAATAAGAGAACACAGGATACAGTTCCTCCCACACACAATCAATACATTTCTACTTCAATCAATGATCAAGCAACATACAAGGAGAGTCGGCAGGATCAAAGAGATGTGTAGAAGGATTTAGCCCGTTCTCAATCATCCACTGCAAATTCATATATTTATGTTGATGCCACAATATCACTGTCATAAAAATACATATCGATATTTACTATTTATACCCTATATCGAACAGAGGTGCCCGTATGTTAGTAAATAAAGCAGAGGGGCCTGCGTGTTAGTCCACTATTACGAAATGGTAAAGAAGTTTCATCACGAGCGCGCCTCTCACTCAGGATTGCGAAATGTTACGAAATCTTTGGTTTGCGATTGCAGGCAGTGCCGCAGACGATGCAAAACCCGTCTAGTCTTCTAACGATTAAAAAATTTAAAGTTACCTTCGTCATTCTCTCGACTAATCCAACTTTTATTCCTTGCGTTGGAAGTCCCCGCTTCTCCAGTTCCTGCAAATTAAGGCAATAAATTATTAGTACGATAGTGAAGATCCAACAAAAAAAACTAACCACTTTAAGCTCGGCAACTTTGAAATCCGACAGAAGACGTCCGCTCATCTGAGATGGAAACGATTAATTTCCTTTACATTATTGTGCAAACGTAGAGGTACTCGGTAGAGAAGATAACTCTTCACAGATATCAGGCAACATGATAAACATGATACAACTATGTTTATCTCGAGAATACCTAGGCGAGGAATTTAATAACAGAAGCGATAAATTCGTTGGGTTTCTCAGCGTGAAGCCAGTGGCCAGCATCGGGAATCGATTCAATCTTAGCAAGAGGGAAATGGTGGTAGATCTTATCATGATCAGAGGGGAGAACGTAATTGGATGCTGCCCCATGGAGAAATAGGGCAGGACGAGGAAAGACTCCATTCATATGCTCCGTGTTCAAGATGGTTTCCAAGTAATTCGTCACCGCATCCAGATTCACTCTCCAATACTGTTGACCATTCTCAATAGCAAGATTGGTGAGAATGAAGTCCCTCACAGGCTTCTCGGGAATAGAATTCTCCAATTCCTTCGCCAGTGTTGCTCTCGGCTGAGATAGATCGAGAGATCTCATTCCACCAATGTACCGACGAAATATCTTCGTGTTGAGGGCATAACGACGCGGTGCGACGTCTTCTATTATTATCTTATTGAACATGTCGGGATTCGTAGTAGAGGCGACCATGGCAGTCTTTCCTCCCATCGAATGACCGAGTATATCAACTGGCTCTCCTTTTCCTTCTATCTTCGCCAGATGAATCACATCGTTCGCCATTTCTTCATAAGTCATTGAATCGGCTCGAGGGGAGGCTCCATGGTTACGAAGATCGGTGAGGATAATACGTCGATTCAGACGAGTAGAAAGGGCTCGGCCAACAGATCTCCAGTTCTGGCAGTGCCCAAATAAACCATGGGCAATAATCAATGGGCGAGAATTCTCGTTTCCTATTCTTTCTACGTTCAGGGGCAACGGGGGAGGCTTGGAACCTAACCTACGGAGTGACAACAGCATTTGTACACGTAGGGATCAATAAGAACTACAAAATTCGTAAAATACAATCTAAAACAAACAATAATTTGAATCGGATCACCAGTCACGAGCAAAAGAAAATGTGTGGATGGCCAAGCGTGGATTTGTGGCGCATACTGTGCAAATATCACACCACACACATTTCGAAATTTGCAGGGAGATGGCTCACGATCGCTAGAGTTGTTTGCCAACCGTTATATATTCTACTATAGCTCTTGAGCTTTAACCAACTACTACGCGCATTTGAAAACGACCATTTAATAATTTAAAATGAATTTCGAAAATCGGAATTAGTTTCGATGGCGCGGGCAGTTGGCGAGCCGCCAGCGGGTAAATTGCCGGATTCCGGTCGTAAGGAAGACCACGGGGTAATTGTTACAACTTTTTTTGTAGCTTCGTTCGCTCATATCAAGCATTCACGATGGACGATGGGATGTACCGCCCTGGCTTGGATATGAGCCATGGCTTTGTTAAGGAAATTATCAAGAATCAAATCGATCGGTAAGCATTTTATGCTAGTTTAATGGGTTTTCACTTGTGAGAGCGAGCGACTCGATGCCAGATATATGTCTATATTTTGTCTACACCCTTGTGCGCATCGAGAAACAGAGAATTAGTATTCTACTATGCTAATTCCACTTTGATTGACTTTTTCAGTCACGAGTATCATAGATTGATGGAGGAGCGGAAAGAAGAGTACAAGAATGAAGTGAAGGGAGCATCTCGTGAACCGATTCGTTCTGTTCCTTCCCCAATGCCTTCTCATATCTACGTTCCTCCCCATAGAAGGAGAGCTTCAGGGGAAAGTGGAAGTAGTGCTAGTAAGAGTAAACGACTTGCTGCACCCTCTTCTCCTCTTGTCAACGGAATTATCTCCGATCGAGAAGAGTTGAGGATTAGAGAGAAGGTACGGGATAGTTGTAAGCATCCCTCTATAAATGTCTTCATTCAGGTGCGATCGCAAGTGAAGGCATTGGGAGAAGTTGATATTTCAGCTTTGAAAACGGCTTCGTCGAGTGAGAAAAGTTCATCGAAAGCTCTCTTCAAGCTGAATATCGCTGCGAATGGAGATAACCACGAAATCGTTGTCCTCAGCGTAAGCTCCTGTTTATTGACGAATTTGAAATCTACGCAAGGCCTTCCCTAAAGCGGTAATATTGCAGAGTGACAACCCTGCTCGATTGTCGAAGAGTTTGTCTCGACAGTACGGTCTGAGTGAGGAAGAGTGTCGTCAACTTCGAGAGACGTTAGAACGAGAGATCGAGACGAGATTGAATGCTCATTGAGTATGTATTGACATCGTCTTTCTGCATCGTAGGAAATAACATAGTTATACAAAATTCACATATTGAAACATATCTTGTACAATGCATTTGTATCTAAATATCCGAAATATCTTCTGACCTCATTCGATCGTGTCAAGATTCGCATAATATATTCTGTGCTCCGTATCATAACTACCATAAATTAAGCAGCTGCGAATGTATTGTCTTTCAGATCCAATAAAAGTATCTTCGTTATACATCAGTTCCTCTTTCCACAACTACACTCGTTGGGTGACGGGAATAATACCTTTTCTTTTTTTCACTCTCTTCAAAACTCGTCCACAGATGACTTCTCGAAGCATATCCAGAGTATCTCGTCTTCCTATTCTACCAAAGAAACAAAAGGCGGATGGCGAAGTAGATTGAATCGGCCTCTTACTCTACCTCTCTCCTATATTCCAGCCTCTCCCTCTTGTATATGAGAGAAGAGTTCGATGTGTAGGAGGGAATGGAGGTGATGGAATGGTCTCATTCTTTCGTGGATACCGTAATCCATTCGGCGGTCCCGATGGGGGAGACGGTGGTAATGGAGGTCACGTCGTCTTCCGAGGTAAATGGAGTACTGTAACGAGATAAGGAATATCGATTATAGGTAGCAACAGAGTAGGAGATCTCTCCCATCTCCGATCTGAGTTACGAGCTCAACGGGGAGAATTTGGTAGATCGAAGTCACAACACGGGAAGAATGGAGAGCATATCGAGGTATTCAATTGCATTCTATCGTATTCAATGGCTATCTGTAGATCGAAGTTCCGATTGGCACTACTGTTACTAATATCGAAACTAATTTGCAAATCGGCCGATTGAGCAAAGTGGGAGATGTGAGTTTTTTTTGTGGTTACTGTAGATTGAGCAGTTTGCTTTCAGATCCTTCTGGGAGCTCGAGGAGGAGTGGGAGGACATGGCAATGAGTTCTATCTATCCAATTCAACGAGGAAACCATACAAGGCAGAAATGGGAGGAAAGGGAGAAGAGGTTGGGCTGCCTCTTCCTATTAATTCATCATTCTATTCCTTCCAGAATCTATTGAATATCGAGATGCGTCTAATGGCCTCGGCTGCATTGGTTGGATTCCCCAATGCAGGCAAATCTTCTCTTCTCAGAGCTATTTCCAGAGCTCGACCAAAGGTATTCAATCCATAAATGGGGGGATTACTGTACATGAATTGCAGGTAGCCATGTATCCATTCACTACTCTCAAACCCCACGTTGGTATTGTTCACTACGAGGATGAACACCAAGTGTCAGGTATACTGTAGACGTAGCCGTATTGACTTTGATTAATGCTGTTGAGTGGCTGATATTCCTGGATTGATCGAGGGTGCGCATATGAATATTGGACTAGGGCACTCATTCCTTGCTCATCTCACAAAGTGTCAAGTGCTCGTATTCGTCATTGATCTGTCTCTGAGTGACGTGAGAAGACAAAGAGACTCACTGAGGTACTGTATCTCTAGATGGATCATGAGGGAAGTAATACGTTTAAGAGAAGAATTGTCTCTCTACTCTCCTTCTCTCGTCAGTAAACCCTCTCTCACTCTTCTCAATAAGGTTCCATCCATCCCTTTATTTCTCTACTCTTCTATATTCAGATGGATATTGCAAGTGAAGAGGAGAAGAGACGAGGAATTGATGAGTTTGCTGGAGATACTGTATTCCCCATCTCTGCCAAGGATGGACAAGGAGTTATTGATTTCCTCGTTCGATTGAGAGAGATGGTAGAGACAGCCGAAAGTAGTAGTATAGGCGAATAGATTGTTGTGATGTGAAATACGGGTGATAAATACATTAAAATACATTCTACGAGGTTCTACATGATTTTGTGCTGAGGGAATGGGGCGAAATGAGCGTTGGTCCTGTCCAGAAACGTGATAGCCTCATCAATTATCGATCGGGCGATTCCAAGGGAAGAAGTAATTGCGATGCATCCAAATCCATGTGTGACCATTAATTGATGATTGATTAGATGAGTAGAAGTGTAAACTAACAAGTGAGAAATGAGATAGATGCTCTTGAAGGAATGGATCATGAATGGGACGAGTATCTATTGGCAATCCAGCCATTGGAGTGCGATCAGATGAGATTATTCCCATTAGTTCATCCACTATCTGACTGAAGAGATACATTAGAGAAGAAGAATCAATTTGAGTACCGTGCATTTATCAGTGCAATTCTCCTCGTTGTGTATTCAGAATGGTTCATCTCTGGCTTCACCAATTGAATCGATACTTCTCGAGAATGAAATTCCTTTTCGCATACGAGTGCAAAATCTCGACCCATATGAATCGCTTCTTCTGAAGAATATTTAAGAAATATAAAAATGGGCAAATTTTAAAGATGTATCATTTTCTTCAAAAATAAAAATATGCATCTAGAAAATGCAAAAGATACGCCCCCGGGTGGGTTCGAACCACCGACCTTTCGGTTAACAGCCGAACGCGCTGCCGATTGCGCCACGGAGGCAGACATCACAACCTCCCCTTTTTTCGTTCTTACTTTCGACCAAGACAGATAGGAAAGACGCTCCTTCTCATAGTTTTATCTTCGTCTCAATCTATCTCACCTTCGACAAGTGCTGTGAAAGCAGAGACGGTCGTTTGCTTTCTTCTACCAGCTGGAAGAATAATTCCCAACTTACGAAGAGAATCTCGAAGTGCTTTTCCCCCATCCTTCGATTTGGCTCTGGAATGAGGAATGAAAGGATGAAGAGAGAAGGGAACTTACTTCCTCAGTATTCCTCCAAGTAGACTAGCATTGAGACATTCGGGAGGATTGATTCTTCTCTGTATCTCTCCCACACTAACATTGTACTTGGTTGTACTACTCAATAGACTTGTCCGACCAGGGACTGTGCAGTAGATCTGAGAAACGGAGATATTCGTGAGATACTCGTTTAGAGATACGGTACCTCATTCGGATCAATACATCTAAGGGAAGAGGCAAGTACAGTATCCTGTCGATTCCACATGACTGGAGGATACGGTACCACCATCTCTTTGGGATACGGAGTTGGCTCATCGTAGCGACAGGGAGCGAACTGGGAGAGTATTGTAGGAGAAGAGGAAAGGATAGACTCACCTGTTGACAGTGATATGGATTGGTCCAATCTCTTCTCTGATTGTAGTATTGATTAGTTTGACAGAGATCCTCTTCGCTTCCTTGTCCTTCGTCGTCTTCTTCCTCTTGATCTCCCATTGATTCATCACTCAATCGAAGGATAGACAGGAGAGTAGAGAAGAGACTTACCGTTTTCCATATTCCTCATTGGAAAGGAGCCTCTTTCGTCCATACATCGACTGAGATTGAATATTGCCCGAGGGTTGAAAGTAGGAGGAGAGAAGAGGAGAAATGAATTGAGATGGACAGTTATGAGAAGAGACAGATGAGTGCTACTCATTTCAACCTCCTTCCATTCTATATTCGTATTGATATACTCATTCTAGGGATCCTCATTCATTGATATTGTGTGATACGTAGATATACCGTATATGGACGTCAGGTGCTCTCAATAGAGAATGCCTTTCATCTCTGATCTATTCTTCCCTCATGGGAGTAATTTGAGTGTGTCTCCATTAGATTGGGATTATCTCCCTCTCCAGTCTCCCAATTCAATCCTAAGATGGATTCTCTCTTCCAAGGGTTCACTCAAGAATTTCGCGTGAAAGGAAGGATATAAGGTATCTTTATCAGTCTTGATTTACATATACTCTCATCTCATAATCATCTCTCTATTCACAATGGTAAGGTATGCACGGGGGGAGAAAGGGAAGGGGATCTCTTCTATTCAAGGGAATCTATTGATTGACAGTCATCCTGATATGGATTGGAATAACAGGAGAAGGGAATGAGACCATCGGGAGAAAGAGGACGGAATGTCACAGCAAGACAAGGAATGTTGACAGTCGATGCATTACGGTAGATTGATACAGTGTCCCATCGAGGGAGAGACTACGGTAGAGGGAGGGGATCGATCAGCACTGGCTACAGTATCCCTGAGGGGGCGATTCCTGATCGAGTGAGACTCCTCTGCACTCATGGAGAGGAAGGGCAGACGAGTCAACCGATTGCTGGAACGAGGGAAGATGAGGAGGAAGGGAGAGGGATGGTCCCACCTGGATTCTCCTCATCACAAGATCGAGTAGACAATCGACTCCCTTATCCACATTCGTTGCAGTGCATGCGGAAGTCTCGAAGTATGGAAGTCTGCAATCGATACTTGATAGATACAGTACACTTCACAGGGATTGAATGGACCAACCCCAACTGATCGGCCAATTGTCTCGCTCTGGCCGTAGAGACTTGTCTCCTATTCTCCAGATCTGCCTTATTCCCACAAATGATTATGTCGGGAGTCTCACAATAGGCATGCACCTACAAGAAGTGAGAGATTGTAGCGGAGAAAGATGTAGTCTACCGTAACCAGAGTAAGAGGAATCGATAACTGACTTTCAACTGACTGAGCCAATCTCGAATGTTGAGAAAGCTCTGTTCATTCGTGATATCGAATATGAGAATGAATCCCATTGCATCTCGGAAGAAAGCAGTAGTGAGAGAACGGAATCTAAAGAGAGGAAGAGTAGAGGAGGAATGGAAAGAGAAATACGGACTAATTAAATGAGTCTCCCTCATACCTCTCTTGTCCTGCCGTATCCCATAGCTGGAGTAGAACTCTCTGTCCTCTCCCTCCGAATCCACCACGAGATGATTTGTAGACCTAGAGAAGAGATGGGATGGGATGAAGATGAGAGAGGAGGAGGAAGAGGAGGAGGGAGAGGGGAGGCTTCATTCCTATATTGGGATGAGAAACATCTGCATTGCATCGATCTATTCTACTCTCTTTCGAAGGGGAATCGAATGGAAACGAACGAGTGACGTCATACGGAAATTTCTTGTTTTGATGCATTCTATGTTGTATCTAAGACGACGTGGATTGAGGAGAGGAGAGGGGGAGGAATGATATCCTTCCTTCTGACCTCCCTTACATGGATAAATGAGTTTCGGAAGGGGGAGGAAGGAAGGGAAGGAGGGAGGGAGAGAGGGGAATGACCTACCACTCGTTTCTCTTTGAAGTCGATTCCCACGGTAGAAATGAACTGGCCAGTGAAAGTATTCTCAGTATATCGATGCTGCAATGGAGAAGGGGAGGGATGAGTAGAGAGGGGGAGAGGGGGAGGGGGAGGATGACCTACCAGGAGAGATGTCTTTCCTACTCCTGAATCTCCGAGAGCGAGAAACTTGAGGAGATAATCATAATCAGCCATTGGAATGAATGAGAAGGAAGGAAAAGGAAGAAGAGGCGAGCTGTAGACGAGAGAAGAGAGAGAGGAGAGAAAGGAGAGGGGAAATCGATGACTGGCCTCGTCTCTCTTCTCTCCCTGTCTCACTCTGAAGCACTACCATGACTCTCCCTTCGAGATACAAGTAATGAATACACCCTTTATCGATCGATATATCTACAATGATGAGGTAATGGAAGAGGGGAATGAATGGCAACGGGAAGTGTCAACTGAGGGAAGAGTACGTAGGGGGAAGAAGGAAGAAGGAGAGATCACCCGTTGAATAGAAGAGTACTCGTTGATAATGGAAGGAAGGGAGAAGGGAAGAGACTGTCTATGCAAGAGTTGGATTGAATGCATGCAGGGGAGGCATCGAATGGAGATTCTTCATTGGAATGGATGTCCTCTTTCTCCTCCAACAACAAACGATGAGAGAGACAAGAATGGCGATAGAGAGAGTGAAGACTATGATAAGAGTGATTGCGAGTAGCCATAAGGGAGGATGGGAGGAGGAGAGAGAGATGAAAGGAGGAGGAGAAGGAGGAGGAGAGGAAGGATGGGAGGAGAGAGAGGGTGAAGTAGTGGACGAGTTACGAGTGATTGTGATCGTGATGAGTGATTCTTCTGAGAGAGCTTCCATCTGAAGAGAGAGAGAGATCGTTCGATGAATTGATCTGATGATCGAGTTGATTCTTCTAAAGACTGAATATCGATGCAAGAGATCTAACCAATGAGCATCCGGGGTAATCACAACTGGCGAGTAGACAGGAGGCGGATTCATCGCCTTCCTTCGCCACTCCAGACATTGTCACTGCCGTGCATTCTGAACGGAGAAGAGATCAGTGCTATTCAAAAGGAAACGAATTAATACTTTTGAGATGTATTTAGTGAATGACATGCATTATTCGCTCATAATTGTGGATCTATCATCGTGAAATAATCATGAATTATGCATGACTTCTTCTAAAGGGAGGAACAAAATCGACTATTTTCTAAGAACTCATTAATTCACTCCTTCCATTATTCCTTCTCTGTTTTCCGTCTCATGGGAGTATTTTCATCTAATCGAAATCTCTCGATTCCATTCCTCTGCTTAGAGAAGGACTCCGGAAGATTGAAGAATCCCGATTTATTCTGGATTCTACTCATCCATCAGTCAAGCCAGATACTCAATCTCAGCATTCCACTCTATCCATTGTTCAGTACCTTCACACGTTTTTGTGTTCCCCAAACAGAGGATTCGTTCCCCTCCTCATCCCTCTCATTACCTACAGAGCAAACTATTAGCTAGTCTGTTCACCCTCCAGGACAGGAATCAAGAGAGGAGAGAGGGAGAGAGGGGGGGAGGGGTAGATCTCCCGTTAGAGGGGGGGGGGGAAGAACCCCCTTCCATCTACGAGTATCACTCTCCTCCCTTCTAAACAACCGGAACTGTGTGCACATCCCGCTTCCTATCACACTGTTTGACTGAAGAAGAGGGGTCATCCCTCCCCCTTCTGACCTTTCCATGACTGAGAGACGAACCTTGGATGGAACAGCATTGAGAGAGACAGTCTTCCATATCAACAGCATGGACTGAGAGAAGAGGAAGGGAATGATCAGAGAGACGGAAGGAGGGATGAACACGGAGAGAGCCACAGGAGGAGGAAGAGAAGATGGAGGGAAGGAAGAGAAGGAGAATGAAGAGAGGAGAATCCATCTGAAGGAGTGAGAAGATCAGTGAGAAGAGAGTGTTCAAGTGGAGATCCAGTCAATCAGTCGAAAGAGGGTGATAGTCCCCCCCCTCTCTCCCTCTCTCCTCTCCCTTAGAGGGAAGAGGGATGAATACTGTGAATGCATGGTAACCAAAGGAATGGCAGAGAGGGACGACAATAGTAGTGGAGAGAGGGAAGGAATGATGATGGTTACTAAGGGAGAAAAGAATGGAAGGGATGGGATGAATAAGGGAGAGTTCAAGAGAGAAGAGAAGAAGAACAATGAGCCTCGAAATCATAATGGATATAGGGAGAGAGGAGGGAGGAACCAAGTAGGGTAGTGAAGCATGTAAAGACTTGAGATGGAAGAGAGTGAGGGGGGAGAGAGAGAGTGAGAGGTAGAGAGAGTGGGGGAGAGAGAAGAGGAGGGAAGAGTGATTATGAACGGACATTGGAACGGTTATGAAGAAAGAGAAGAAGAAGTGATTGGAATGGCGAGAGGTTTGCTTCTCTCTCTTGTTCTTCCTCTTTCTCCACTCGAGACTGTAGAAGAGAGCAAAGACAAGAGAGATCTCAGCCGATGGCAGAACGGAGAGAGAGAGGGGAGGGAGGGGGGAAGGATATCACCTCCCTCCCCCTCCCCTCCCCTTCTAAAGAGCGGAAGCGATATAGGACTCAGGTGGACGGACACCCACTGCTTAATTAGGATATGGGGGGCACTCAGGCTTGATTATGAATCCAGATGAGAAGGAGAAGGAGAAGGAAGGAGGAGGGAAGGGGAGGTGGAGGGAGATTGAGACAAAGGTGGGAATTATATGAGGGCTCCATCCAAGAAGAGGAGACTGATACTCCGGATGTATAGAAGGAGAAGGTAAGAGGATAGAAGGAGGGAGGGAGGGAGGGAGGGAGGGAGGGAGGGAGGTGGTAGGATGGAGATGGGATGGAAGAGATAAAGATGATAATGAAAGAGTAGAGGGGAGATCGACCTATCTCTCTACTATTTGGGACAATTGAATAGCATGGATGGAAAAGAGAGAGGAGAGTGATGAGTTGATTGATAGTCAGAGGAGGGGAAACCATAGTTGCATTTGAGTATCCCCCTTAGACCCTTCTTAGACCGCCTTCTTAGGATAAAGTCAAAGGAAGACTCGTTGATTGAGAGATAAAGATGCAAGCAGTTTGTATATCGAGAGTACAGTAGGAGATGGCAAGTGAAAGTAGAGAAGAGAAGGAGTGAAATGGAAGTGGAAAGAGGCAGATGGAATGGAGGAATCTGAGTGAGGAGAGGAGACAAAGAATAGTCATATGGAAGGAGAGAAGTGAGGAGTGAAACATCTTGAGAAATGCCCATTCCATTGTAGAGAGTAGTAGAATGATCTTTGATCTCACTTAGAAGTCAATAGGCAAATGGAGTGGAGGAGGGAGTGAATGGGGGAAGAGAGTGTGTCCGAATGAATTGATTGTTCATTCTCAGTCTCTGAGGTGACCAGAGGCGCTCTCTGTTTGAAGAAGGAGAGGTAAGAGGAGGAGAGGGGAGAAGGAGGGAGAGGGGGAGAGGGGGAGTTTAGACGGGTGAACGAAAGAATGACTTAATGAGGCCTGTAGGGGGAAGAGAAGAAGGATCATGCGAGATTGTCATTGGAGAGTCAAAGGAGTCA
>LS518244.1:191103-211252 GCA_900490845.1 Pristionchus japonicus
CTTATCGTGCTATCGGAAGAATAACAAGATCGAAATCAAGGGCCGAAGTGCCCTCTCGCCACTGGACTACTCGCGCTCGCGATAGAGACGACTGGCGGACTTGTGATCCACGCGGCTCTACCCGCTGAAGATGGATCTTCTAAGTATCTAAGTATCTAAGTATTCTCATAGTTGCAGCAAGAATGGACCGAAGGGGGAGGGAGGGGGGAGGACTGCTCACTCTTTCCCTTCCCTTCCCTCGTCGACAACGTCATCTAACTCCGCCCCTTTCTCTCCATTGCCCGAGGCAGTTTCTCCCCATTCAGATGACGTGCCCGTTGAGAGAGAAGGAAGAGAAGGAACACCCCCTCTTATTGGAGATGAGATGAGCAAGGGGAGACGAACTTATGATGAAGGGAAGGACCATCTATGGAAGAGTACTACTACGGAAGGAAAGGGAAGAAGCAACGAAGGGGAAGGCTAGACAAGAAACATGACTGATAGCAAGAAATGATGCATGCAAAGCCAGTTCAATATCTACATCCACTTTGAGACTCCAATGGATAGACTGAACATTGAGATACAACGAGACAAAGGAAGAATAAAAGGGACGATGGATGGCAACTCACGGTTTGGGTTAGTTCGGGATGAGATGCGTAGTTGGATGTCATCTGAAGAAGGAACGAGTAGAGAAGAGAGAGAACGATAGAGATCAAAGATCAGAGGATACCGAGAGAAGACGTTTGAGAAGGGAGTGCAAGGGGTAGAGAATGCACGATTGCATGTAGGAAGGGATAGGGAAGGGAGGTATGAATGGGAGGAGGATTGATCACCCTGAGGGGAGAGAATCCTCCCAGAATGGAACACAATGTATACAGGGAATATATGCAAACAGTGATGATGCGATGAAAGATCGAGAAGAAGACCCATTGAAACGGCATGATACGAAGAAGAAAGGAGAAAGGAAGGGGGGAGGAGAGATGACCTCTTCCCTAGTAGAGTTACTGCATCCGTTCCATCGATCGATTGATAGAGGAGATGGGAAGAGACTGAGGAGGGATGAGACTCTCTACTTGATCTACTCCCTCCCTTCGCAGTTGAATAAACGGAAACGAGAGAGGGGAAGGAGGGAAGAGAGTGAAGGGCGAAACGAGTTGAATGATTGGAGAATGAAACAAGCAGAGATGCAAATGAGATAGGTCGAGATATTGAATCGACCTCAAACCTGATCCTTATTTAGAGAAGATAGAGCTATTTGTAGACTGATTGAGGATGACGAGAGTTGTCGATGGATGATTCCATGGATCACTCATCGACGATCACTCTCAGACTAGACTCGAGTTGTATCTTGCAGGACAGAATGATCTACTCGAGATGGAATGGGAAGAGACAAGAAGCTTCTCTCAATGGATAAGATGGGGTCAGAATGGAAAGAAGGGAAAGGGAGGAGAAGGAGGTAATGCATGATAATTACTCTCCAATCTCCCCCTCTCCATGTTGCAATCTCAATAGGAATAGCGTCAATCCACTCTAAACATCTTGAGTCTTCGAGTATCTTCGAGTCCTTTCTGCACTTCAATGTGCAATCTATAACGATTCTCAAGAGGGACACAGACGACACTCAAAAAAGGAATCACAATCATCTGAAAAGCAAGGCAATTCTATCTCTAATAGTGCTTCTGATACAAACGTTGATTCACGGATGAAAAAGAAATGTAAACTCGAAACGTGAAATGCATCTCTCTCCTTCTCTTTTCAACAGAAACCATACAGCCAGACAAATTGCGAATGGTGTTCTGGAAAACTCTTCTCGACTACAATTGAGGATCCAGATAACAGATCTCATTCTACATCCATTCTCTCTCAATATTTTCAATTCTCTAATTCCCATCCATTCTTCAGTAATTATCGTATCGATTCCCATGAATCTACATCTACACAATGACGACTTGATTGCAGAGACAGACAATCCATAATATATCTCAGTGATACCTATAAGGAGGGGAAGGGGGGGGGGGGGGTATTCAAGAGGGGGATTCACTCACCGCATCTTCGCCCTTCTCGATATCTTCATCGTCTCTTCTCTTGTCTTCTCCTCCCTTTTCCTCCATTGGAGGTCCTTTGAATGGATCGGAGAAAGGAGCCAAAGGCATCTGAAAGACGACTATTCAAGAGGAGAAGGAAAAGGGATTGGAGTGAAGCAGGGAAATGATCAAACCATACGCATAATCGATAAAATAACGATGAAAAGAGGATATAATGTGGAAGAGGATACAATTGTCGACACTCTCTCAATTCCACTCACTCTCTCCGCCGACCATCTGTGATTTCATTGAAATACACGTGAATGCATCGGAATTCGATGATGAATTTTGAGAGTGAAAGAAGAAGAGAAAAAAAGGAGGAAGAGGAAGAATAGAATGGAGAATGAACGTATGAAAGTAGTGCGAGAAAAAAGTGATCAAAGGATGAGATGAAAGAGAAGAGAGAGAATGGAAGTAAAATGGAAGGACTAAAAGTCGATTCCGAAATCGAATATAGACCTTTGCAAGCCAACGTTAAGACTAGTTGAGAGAAAGAGAGATGAATGAAATTGAGACAGAGACGAGAAAAGAGAAAGACTGAAAAGGGAATGACTACCAGGTGAAAGGAGATGAATGAGAAGTTATCTCGGAAGGGAGAAAAGACCAATCGATGCTAGATGGAAATGAGGATAGAAAAATGCTAATGGGAGTATGATGTCTATTGAGAAGGAGGAAGGAAGGAGGAAGAGGATGGAGGGGAAGAGAGAGAAGGGTATAGAGGAGAGGAGAGACTCTAGATGGAGAGTCTCTCTACCACAATGTCTCCTTCTCTCCTTCTCTTCTTCTTCTGCTCTCTCTAGTCACAACAAGCCTCACAAAACCCTTCGACCGATCTCTTCCACGTCTACCTCCCATTTCACTCTTTTTATCCTTTCTCTCAGAATTTCCCCTATAGCGTGAAAACAAAACAAAAAGAAAGTTATGTCGAAATTTCGATTGAGATGTCATTTGTGAGATTTTCTCTACTCTTAATCTGACAGAATGCATTCTAGAATGAGAGAAAGTGAGTGAATCTTCAAAGAAACAATCATCGCGTAACTTCAAAGGAGGAGGGAGTCATGAGATTGAAAATGCGAAAGTAGAGGAAGCAGAGTAGACAACTCTGCGTTCATAAGATATCTCGAGTAGTTGGGAGAGTAATGGACGGAGAGTGGGAAAGAGAAGAGAAGAGGTGCATAAGTAATGGAATGAGTAGAAGGATGGATAAAGGAGAGACCATGGATTCTCCTTCTCTTTCTAGAAGGAAAGGAAGTCGAGAGGAAGAAGAAGAGTAATTCAAGTGAGGTAATGAGTATATTGCATCGGATGGAGACCAATTACACGAGAGACAGCACACATTCTCAAATTACTTTTTATACTTTATTTCGAGTGTACAGATAAAACGGGCAAGTACCCTCTTAGCCTACGAAACATATATAGCATGGTTCAATCTAAAACAATTGCATTGGTACACGATGGAATAACCCATAAAAGGTATGAGAGAGGAAGGAAAGGGGAAGGAGAATGGATTCAATCTTTGACGAAATGGACTTGATTCCCATTGAAAGTAACTCCCATTCGAGAGATTTCATTGGAACGGAGAGGATTCCGAGTGTTTGGAGGACGAAGAGGAGCATCTCTGGAAGGAGAAGAGAGATCAAACATCAACGAGATACTAACTAACCCAAGGGTATAATCAACCCTTTCTTCTTGTTTAGGAGTCTTCATTTCTTGAACGGCTTTCTGTTCAAGGGGAGTTTGTAGACAGAGAGGTCGATCGATGGGAAGAGGAGAGATGTCTTCACGAATCTATGAGAGATCAAAGATCAACAGACAGAAAATATCATAGATCAACCTTCAGTTTATTGATGCGCTTAGATGAGAGTCGAGAAAGGGGAGTGCTGCTGAAATTATTGGTGAATTCAGCACTATAAATTGATAGAGAATGAAAACAGCCCTCAAATATCAAATATGAAAACAGTCCTCAAATATCCCTCAAAAACAGCTCCCCCCCCCCTCAAATATCTTCCTTCTCCTCACCTGATAGGTACACTCTTCGCTTCTTCATCTTCATACACCTTCCATTTTCTCTCCTCCACAATGGGTGAGAGAGGCTGAGTTTCGTTGAGAAGAGGAGTCTCTCTCCAATTTGAATCCTTCAAAAGAGAGGTGATGTACAATGGGTTCCATGGGCATACTTACTTCTTCCTCTTTGACTACAGTCTTGAGTATCTCTTGCATTAGAACTTGGATTGCATGATGATCTCGTTGCTCCTGAATGAGAAGAATCAGGATAAGAGAGGGATTCGGTCAACTGATCTCACCTTCTCTTCTCTCTCTTCATTCATCACAGTAGTCGATACTAGTTGATTCACTAATTCCTTTACCATCTCTTCGTCAGTCTCTTCTCTCGATCGAATTACCTGCAATCTCTTCATCTCTCTTCTCTTCCTCCGTTCTTTCTCACCATAGGAAGAGGTCCTCTAGTCACAGTAATCACAGGTTCCATTGGAATATGAGTCGTCTCTCTATCCTCATTAGGTTGCACTTCCACTCTTCCCATGGATAATCTGGGTAGATCATTCCCTTCTCTCGTTCGATCTTCCGTGATCTTCGATGGATCAATCATAACCATTGTGGAAGTGGATATGAACTGAAAGGAAAGTCATTTAATGATCAAAGATGATTACGATACCTTTTCAGTACTGTAATGATCGTGTCTCAGTAGTCTTCCATCGGATGGTCGCTCGTCCAGATGATTGAGAGATCGACAACGGTCCTGAACTAA
The DNA here is from genome assembly GCA_900490845.1 of Pristionchus japonicus. NCBI lineage: Eukaryota > Metazoa > Nematoda > Chromadorea > Rhabditida > Neodiplogasteridae > Pristionchus > Pristionchus japonicus. Next base: position 195,934 of record LS518244.1, read on the forward strand.
TCGATCGATGGAGATCTCCAGGAGGAATGATCTCCATTGGAGAGGAAAGGCTACAGTACTCACATGAAGGATCATATCGTGGAAGGACCCTTCTCCGCCTAGTAAAGAAATCGATCGATGATGGCCGGTGGCACCAGCAATCTGTAGGGGGTAACAATGAAGATGGAAATGGTAAATAAGGAGCTTACCTTGGTAGAGCAGAGAAGAGGGACGAACGAGTCATTGTGGTCCATGAGACTGAAATGGGAGAGAGATCACTCATTTGATTCCCGTTGGAAGACTCACGTAATCTTTCTGTGAGGAGTGTCCGTGGGAGAGGAGAAGGAAGGAGGAGGAGCAATGTGGATGGGAGGAGAGAAGGGAGGAGTAATCGAAGCAGGTGGAGACGTCACTCGAGGAATCTCACGAGGAGCCTTCTCGTATGCAACTAGATCATCGTCACTTGAATTCATCCCACAACGACGGAGACAACCTGAGAGTACGATAGAGGTGTATCGATTGATCGAAAAAAATCTAGCAATACATACGAACAGAGGTAGAAAGACTCACCGAAGACCATAACGAAGAGACGGAAAGAGGGGAGAAGGGAAAAGAGGGAGGGGAAGACTGAGAGGGGAAGAGACAGTATCGATTGGATGACAGAGAAGAGAGTGACCTCACGTTGATCTACCCTCCTCTCTCCATGCTCATTCACTTGAGTAGAGATGACAGCAGATGGTCTTTACCAAGGCGTACATCAAATCAAATTGTTTATCAGCATGAAAACATTGGAATAACAGAAACGGAAATAACTTAGTGTGAATCAATCAATACTGGTCATAAAGGGATCTCTTGTGAGGGTATTCACTCGTCGGGATCACAGTCAACTTTCCTCCTCTTGAATTCGATGATCTTCTCTCCCTCCTCCTCCTTCTCGTTACTATCGATCGATGGAGGTACCCAATCTCCAAGTCCATTCCCGTCACTGAAAGGGATACGATATATGACGAGTAGATCAGTATATTGTGTACTTACCCTACAACCCCTTTCTCAGTCTCTTCATCAATTCCCTCTGCTCTCTCTTCTTCCTCTTCCATCCCAGTATCAATGATGAAGTCCTCTTCTCCGAACTGTCCATTCAATGATTACCCTCTCCCCTCCCTCTCCTCCCTCACCTTCTCTCTATCCTGTTCCACTTCCTTCATTCCTTCTCTACTCTTCTCAATCTGGTAATGGGGAGTCGCCACAGTATCCGAAGCACTCGCCAGTATCTCATTCAGATCTCTGATTCCCAACCACGAACAGAATTCAGTCGATTGCGGATTCCTGAAGGGAAAATTCATTCAATCTACCGTATCCCTCCCCTCCCTTACCTATAGTAGAAACTAGGAGTAGCTCTCTTCGCTTCCTCATCATCTTTTGTCAATGGAGGAGCAGTTGGTTGGAAGTTGAATGGAATATGGAGATCATCTTTGAGAGAACGAATGGACGAGAGCTCTTCCTGAATTGAATATTTATAGCTTCAATCGAAGGAGAATTCAAACCTCCGTAGGCTGGAAGTCATACCGCTCCGTCTTATTCGTCTTCGATGGAAGATACGTTTTCTGGAAATGCAAACCTTGGATGGATAACGATACAAGTAGACTACCTCATTCTTGGTGCTGACAAGTGAGTCAGTATTCTTGAGAATAGCCAGCCATTTTTCATCGTATGAGAGAGAGAGATCGGCATTCTCATCCACCCACAGATCGAGAGACTGAAGGAGAGAGGTTGATTAGAGAGAAGGGGGGGGGGGAGGGGAGTAGGGAGTACCTGCAGGAAGTGTCTTCCAGGCAATGGTTTATCGAGAGAAAGGAATCTAGTCACTCTCTCTTCCTCTTCTCCTTCCTTCTTCTGATGCTCAACCAGAGCTGGGAATCCGATATGCATATGGGCAGAGAACCAGTACTGGGGACGAAGCTTCTATAAAGATCAACGATCAAATCAAACTAATCAGACCAGGGATATAACAGAAATAAAAACAATATCTTTCTTGTTCTCACCATCATGAGTTCTCTCGCTCCAGGATTTCCCATAGTTCCAGAATTGATATCCTCAGTGAAATGTCTCTTCTTTCTCAATAGCCAATCCTTATCTCCATAGTCCCATATTCCAGTTGGCCAATCGTGAGAGAGGAAGATATCCATGGAGGACAACTGCTTGCATCTGTAAGCAGAGATCAAAGATCAAGTGTGAGCCCGTCCTAGTCGAGTACCTGAATACATCGAGTGATCGAACGTGGTAAGCAGAAATAACAGATCCCATTGGGAATGGAGGACACTCGAATCGGCCTGAAGAAGGAAGATGTTGCACCAATATGGGAGAGAAGGTCTCACCCTTGTGATAGTCTCCTCCCTTGTATATTCCACTCAATCCTCCAATCCTCAATCCACCATACTTCACTACATTCGAATTCCCCATATAGTAGATATTAGGAGCGACCTAAACTCGATATTCCATTTCTCATTTAAAGAGATCAAAGATCAGTCTGCTTACCCATCCTCCTTGGGGCAATTCACACATGTATCCACTTGCTTCGTGATTTCCTCCAATGAAGATTGTGAGAACGGGAGCTTTCTGAAGGTAAGATTACCGTATGCATATTCATCGACCATTGATTAAGTACCTTAGCTTGTGAGTAGTACTGGTAGAATGTCTCTAGACTACGGTACTTCTCAGGGACATGCATGTGGTGGAGATCACCGTAGTTACGAGTCGCCTTAATATTTACAATCATCAATTGTCTTTTCCATCTACCAACTTGGAAGTCGCCACAACAGAGAAGCAGATCGAACTTCCCGTTTCCATCCCTCTCCAGTTGTTCCATCGTACGATACACCTTCAATCGATACAGCTACTCTTCCTCATTCAGATACCATACTCACCTTATCGATCTCTCCATGCACACATCCTGCTACAGCCACTCTGATCTTCCTCTTTCCTTCTCTCTTCACTTCTCCCTCTTCCTCTTTCACTTCAACCTTCACAGCCTCATTGTCAGATTTCTTATCTTCTTCCTTCACCTCTTCTTCATTTACTTCTTCTTCCTTCACAAATTCATCATCGCTCTCACCACACATTCTGAATGTAATGTAAGAATAGCTAGAAGATTGATTGAAGATGGTATTTAGACTGAACTCAAACAGTTAACTGGCTAACGTAGCACAAATATGTAAAAACACATTATAAATACTTTATTATTCTAATTGTAGTACAAGTTGTAATTATCAAGAAGCATGTATAACAAAGAAAATATAGAATAGTGACAACAAACGCAGAGCGTTTACTAATTGATATTAAATGAATCTGAAAAAAATAGCCAAAACGGGGAAGCAATTGAGTAGATTCGACAATCTTCAAAATAATCGGATAATTAAGAAGCATGTACTGTTGGAATGTAAATATTAAATATAATTGAATTCATGGTGTCTCCTTATTTCACCCAGTAATCAACCTTTGTCAATTCAACCAAAGGAGACAATTGGGAAGAGAAAGTCTTGAGTTGTTTGGCGATAGGATGGTAGTCGACAGCATCATTGATAGTGACACTCAATTCAATCAGCAATGAATCAGACATCTTCTCGATATTCTCCACTTCGTATTTCCCTGGTTGTTTCGTCCTCATCAGACTACTCACTACGATCTGCAATCGAATTCATTAGAGACTCTCCCTCTCTCCGTTATACCTTGATCGCTCCACAAGTCCACACCTTCCCCTTTGCGATGTACTCGTAGTCCAATCGGAGACCTCAATACATTTAATTAATCCTCTCAATCGTATCATTTCGATACCGAGTGTCTTCACGAATTCCATCATATTCTGAGAGTGGGCCACACTATCAATCACTTTCCTCACCACAACGGGGCAATTAGGATCGGGTTCGGGACGACCAATGTATCTCAAGTATCATCTTCATCCCATTCAATCACTCATTATCTACCTGAATCTCCATTGATTACTCGACGTCGTCTCTGTGTGGAATTTTCGTCGTAATCTGAAAAAGATCATTCATCTTCCTCGATTGCACACCAAACACGTGTGTATTTTATGTTCTTATCTTCTCCCCGCCAAATGCGATGACGCCACAAAAATTATACCCCCTCAATATCAATTTCACCCTCGTCCATTTCAATCAAAACTGGGAATGTCATCTCCCGATGCCCCATAATCCAAACTAGAATCACATCTTCTCCCTCTCACCTGAGAGTCACATCGGGGGTTGCACTCGTCTTGAGGGAGAAACTCATTTCATGTTCATGGAATGGAGTGCAACCAGGATCACAGATTCCAGCCAGTCTATTCTCCAAATCGATCAGATTCTTCTCATAGATTGATCCCCATAGGATACACTCCTTGCGCTGTAACCGATACATTCATTCTCTACATGCAAAATTACAAAGTCCGAAAAAAGGATGGCGCGTTCTACCTGGTATATTTGAGCGAGGTATTCATCACTCGTGTCTCCCTTCTCTTCGTCTGACATTCTATAACCTCTCTCATTCAATCTCTTCCATCTTCCGTGCATGTGGTATTCATTCCGAAACAAACGGCTTCCAATTCATTGCCAATGTTTACGATTAGTTAATAGCTTTATTACTACAAGTAGGGTCATAACAGAAGTGAATCTATCTTAAAAGCATTTGTTTGGCAATGGCTTACATACACGGGGAACAATAGTCATCTAAGAGAACTAATTCAATCGGGTGGGGGCTATCTACCGTACTCGTGGATCCGATCGATTGGCTACCGTACACTTATTTGTACTCGGCGATGAATTTCTCGTGGAAGGACTTGAATCTCGTGAGCATGTCACGCATCAGTTCAGGCTGAGGAAGAATCGTCGTTCTGCAAGAGTTAATTCTATTACTGTCCTTCCTATCATCAAACTGCTCGGGACGAAATGTGTTCCATCTCTTCTGGATAGTAATTATGGATAGTTATGGTGATTACGGATTTAAAAATAAATAAATTAGATACCTGAAGTGGTAAGTGCCTGGTTTCTGGCAGAATCCACTTCCAGGAACGATGCAAACTCCCGTCGACTCGAGAAGTTTCATCGCATAGAAGAAATCTGGCTCCTTAATAAGCTAATTAATAAACCATTGGGGGAATATGATTACTATGTGCATCTCACCGTTCAATGAGGAGGGAGGGGTGGGGGGGGGGGGGAGACATACCTGGTTGAGTGCCTTAGCAGCCTTGATTGCCTTCTCAGGCAGATGAATCTGGGGGAAGGCGTACATCGCTCCCTGAATGGATCATCTTCCCTCTCTTCCTCCTTCTATCCCAATACCTGGACGGGATTACACGTGATTCCCTCGATGGATCCATATGCCTGTTCCACTAGCACAGCTCTCTCCTTGAGGGAGGCGAGAACTGCATCCTTCTCCTTCTTCCATTGGGCATACGACGGCTCTCCCTCCTTCGGTCCATTCACTACCGTGTCGATCACTGCCTACAAAGAGACTCTCATTATGAGAAATTATGGATCATCGAATCAAAATGGTTCAATCCATCGAATAAACGAACCTGTCCGAGAACAGTGGAGCACAGCTTGGCAGAGATCATCTTCTTAAACATGACGAATACCTGAAAACCAGGATTGAAACGAGAATTGTATTCACTCTCTTTCAAGTATCATTCAGTTCATTCTACCGTGAATAATTGTTCAGACTATTCCCACTCTCGCAGAACTCGATGCACACGTGACTTCAATCTATCTCAAGAACTATGGGGGTATAAAGAGAGTGGAATAACTGACATCGGGATCGAGATTGGCGAATTCGACGTATCCTCCTCTCAATCCACACTCTCCCATGTATCCCTTCGAGACGGAGTGGAATGATGCCAGTTCCATCCTGAAAATGGACAATACAAATTTATTCCACCAGAGACACCTTCGAATGAATATTGAAAAGAAAGAAAGAGTTACTTGTCATAGGGGGCTCCCATGCTCATGAGGACCTTCTTGAATGAATGGAAGCTCGATCCCTCTGCGTACACATTGTCTTGATACACCTCAACATCAACAAATTAGTATTATTCAAAGAAAACGTTTATGGGAGGAGCAATCAAAATGAAATCGATGGTATACCTCATCAGCCATAATGAACAGATTGTGTTTCTTGGCGAATTTGATGATCATCTCGATGTTCTCACGGGGAAGAACCTACAATCATATTCATATGTAATACACCACTATAATCAAATATAAATATGTGTCAATAGGTACCTGTCCAGTGGGATTTCCAGGGTTGATGATGACGATGACCTTAGTATCGAACTCCTTGAGACTCTCATTGTAAGATCTCTCCAATTCAGCCTCGTCCAATCCCCATTTGTTCTCCTCGTTCAGGAAGTATCCAACCTACAATCAACCATCATTGTTATCCACAAGAAGAGTGTCGATTGCGCACCTGTCCGAGTCCGAATTCTTCGATGGTAGCAGAGTAGAGGGGATACTGAGGGATGGGCACCATGAATCCAACCTTGCGACCTCCATTACGGTTGATGAACAACTTCATTACATTCCTTAACGAGCATACGGTGACATTCACAATCACTAATATGGCGAACCTGATTGATTCGGAAGCTCCTCCAGACAGGATGACATTCTCCGGATCGACGGCTGCTCCTCCATCGCGTCTCTGAGATTAACCAATGAGACAAGAGAGATTGGAGGGAAGATATACCTGGATGAACTCAGCAACGTGCTTTCTGATCACATCGACTCCCGTCGACTGAGAGTAGGCACCCGCAGACTTGCCTCCACATCCTCCAAGGATCGTCTCGGCACGATTCTTGACATCGGAGGGAAGATCAGGAGAGGAAAGGAGAGCCGGGTTGGCTACTGCACCCAGAACCTGTGTGCAAATTGTTAGCAAATAGTGCGATCTGATATGTCCTAGAGTTTACAGACACGAGTTGGATAAAAAAGACAAGATAAAAAAGAAAATGACCAATACCTGTCTAATGAAAGTAATCGGTTTCTGTCCCATAGCATGGGCATCTCCAATATTGGCCTTGATCACTGAATTGAATGGCTTCGATACTCCATGCGCGAGTTCCTTCTCCAGTTCAACAGCTCTTAACAATACTTATTCGATCTACCTTTTAGTGTACTTGTAACCTGATCACAATGGGTCCTCGAACTGCGTATTCCATGGTCTTCACCTGGGGATTGAGCGAACCCATATTCATTACCTAAAACATCACATTGCCCTCTTCGTGTTTCGAATCGTTTCTTGATATTGAATAGCCTTGCATCTCTAGTAGCCATTCACACGTGGGTAGAACGTGCAAGTGACAAAGCTGCGAGAGATATCTCTCTCGTCTGTTCAAGTAAACAAAGGAACTGCAGAGGAAGCAACAATCGATACAATCAGACCTTCTGGTTAGCCGCCGCCATTCTCCTTGCACTGATGAACACTGAACGAATGGAGTTAACCCCGCCCCGGCTCGATTGCATCCCCTTCAAAATAAGCCTCTTGTGCGTTAGAGAGGAAGAGAAAGAGAGGAATAGAGGCGGGGCAAAAGGAGAGGAACGCGACAAGTGGTGCGGCGAGAGGACATAGAAATCACGTACAGCGAAGAGAGTGAGGGATGGCACTCATGACGCCTTGATTCGGGGTCACTGAACCATGTGAGAAGAGAAAATCGACAAGCAAAGAAACTCGAACAAATAAAAGTCACAACAGCAAATTTGAATGGGTACGGTACACAATTCGTTCGTTCGGTCACGATACTCCCGGACATATTTATTTTCGAAAAAAAGAATTCGAAAGTTTGTTATTGTTTACATTGTTTCCCTTATTATTCTCTCTGTTTGAAAACTGTATGTTTGCCTGAATCAGAGTCTGTTTCATTATATTGTTTAGCTGTTTCGTGTGGAAATTATTCTTTAGTAGTTCGCTTTTCATTCGGTTTCCATTGCCGTGAATCTGTTACTGCACAGTCCTTACAATTAAACGATTTATCTATTTATTAGATGGACGTTTCCGAAATCCTTCGAGCTTCTCGTGACGGAGTGAGTCTTTTTTCTGCATCTAATCGAACATTGACGTCTCAAAAAAGACTTTGATTCAGCCGCCGGTGAAGCGTTTCCGTCAAGAGGAAGTTGCCAATAACAGCATCGATGCTCCCGTCGATGCAGCTTCCATGTTGGCTGCACTTGAAGGAAGTCAAGAGGAGATCCAGCAAATTGACGAAGGACTTCTCAAGAAACTCACGTCTCAGGTATTCAGGTATACACAGCGGATGGCTGATTATCTAATTGTTTCAGTTGGAGAAGAGATGGTTGAGGAATCGTGAGATGCGCGTTAAACATGGAGATGATCCACAGAAGTTCATGGACAGTGAACTAGAGTTGAACACTGCCATTCAAGAGCTCCATTGTCTACCTGCAGAACCCGATCTATTTGATCTATTCATTCAACTCAAAGGTAGCCTCCCATTATATATCCGATAAAAATATAATAGAGCAATAGATTGATAATTATTTTCAAAGTCTTTAATAGTGTAAGCCACAATACGTTCCATCATGACTTTGAACTATCAGTGCATCCTATCAGAGAGGAAATTTTTTCATCTTGTACTCATTCATTTCTTATTTCAGGTCCCAATCTCCTGGTCGGTCTTCTCTCTCACGAGAACAGTGATATTGTGGGAGCTGCTCTCAATCTCATCAAGGTATTTATTTGTAACCGATCGTGCTTTATTCGATATGGTTAGTGCACGGCGTTGCTAACTTTTTCTTATGCACATCTTGACTTTCACTTGCGGTTTCCTCCCTTTTTGGGTATCACAGGTCGGAGTATCTGATTGAGTGGGAATATCAATCTCTCTCTTTCTCTTTCTCTCTTCTCCTTCTCACCACAAATGAGCAGACGAGATTCTCGTCCACGTTCATAATTGCTGCCGCATTATCGAATTGTCCACAATAGTGAGGAGCCGAGAAGATTGTCACCAGTTTGCGATTGGCGAAGAACTCGTATCCATCTTGCACCACCTGTAGTATACTGTATTGATTGAGTACTGTACTGACCCTACCTGATGTGCTCGAGCGACCAGATCGATATCGAGTTCAGAGCACGCATCCGCCACTACATTAGGACCAAAGATGTACGAGACTCCTCGAGTATTGTTGTGCCAACCCTGTCCAGTCATTGATTGATTGGGTTACTGTATGAGTACCGTACAGAGACACTCGTGTCGGGATCCGCCCAGAGTAGATCGATGTGCAGAGAGGGATTGGGAGGATCACAGGGACGAGTGATGGCACGAAGCTGAATGAGAGAGGGGAGGGGATAAGGAGGGAGGAGGGAATACCTGGTCGAGACTCTTCAGTTTGGGAGATAGACCTCCATGCATACAGAGGATTCGATTGGCAATGAGACCAGCGAGAGGCATCATGTTGAATACTTCCTGCGATGGATATGATCATATATCGAGAGAAGGGGAAGGGGAGACCTGGAATGCGTGCCACAATCGTGCACTCTGATATCGTCGATTGCATTCCTCATAGAAGCCATAGACACGATTGATGGTCGCACATTCGTGATTACCACGAAGAAGGAAGAAGTTATCGGGATATCGAACCTGTGAAGGGAGAGGAGACGGTATGAGTCAGTGATCATCGACTGACTTTGTATGCGAAGAAGAGACAGATATTCTCCAGATTCTGATGTCCTCTATCGACATAATCGCCGAGGAAGAGATAATTGCTGATGGGAGGGAATCCTCCTCGATCGAATAGTCGAAGGACGTCTAGAAAGGGAAGAAGAAGGGAGGGGGTCTAGATGGACATACCTGGGTACTGTCCGTGAGTATCTCCACACACTTTGACTGGAGGAGTCACTTCGATGAGAGACGGCTGATTAGTGAACACCGATCTGAGAGAGATTACTGTAACGATATCGTTTGAATGGTCCCACATACCGTACAGTCATGCATAGATGGAGGATCTCGGCCTCCTTGACTGTCTTTACCAGCTGCTGGCCTGGTTGTCCCACCCCGAGTAGACGAATTATGAATTCATCGATATCAAATTGGATCTGAGCTGCCTTGGCTGAATAGGAATGTGATAGAGTACAGTAGCGAGGAGGAGAAGGGAGAGAGGAGAAACGAACCGTCGGCCATGGAGGAAAAATGGAACACTGATTGGAGGAAGAGAAGAAAAGGGGGAAGGCGACTGGATTGGAGGGAATGAAGAAGGGAGAATGAGGGAGTGCAACGTGATTTGGTTACTATTTCGCAATTTAGATAGGATAAACCGTAGATGATAGAAAATTTGAATAATTGTGAATAATTTGAGGAATTGATCGAAGACGATGGAGCTGAGGATGAAGAAGAGAACGAAGGAGTGGGAGATATGGTCAATGCACTATTACAAGCGAATATACTCGATGTGAGTGGATGGAGGAAGAGGGAGAGAGTTATTGGATTGGTATTGCAGAGTATCGTCTCAGCCTTGAGTCGATTGGACGAGTCGAATGAAGATGATGCGGATGCTGTCCACCACGCACTCAAAGTGGTCGATATGGTGAGTTGAGAGAGAGAGGAGGGAAGGAGAGAGTGCATTGCAGTTACTGGAGATGAAGGGAGAGATCGTAGAGGAGGATGTTATCTCAGCCTCTCTCTTCCAATGGGTACTCAAGAGATCATGTCACAGAGGAGCATTCGATGCGAATAAGGTGAGAGAAGACTCTCTTCCATCATCATTCGTCTCATTCAGCAATACGCTTCCGAACTTCTCTCTGTCGTTCTGCAGCAGTCAGAGAAAGCGAAGACGAGATTGACTGAGAAAGTGGATGGAATGGATCTTCTCCTCAGAGTGAGCCCCCCCCCCCCCCTCCTCCCTCTCCCTTCTCTCTCTACTCCTCCCTCTCAGGCATTGGCAGCGTACAAGAAGAAGGATCCTTCATCGGGAGACGAGAGTGAATTCATGGAGAACATGTTCGACTGTCTGTGTGCTGCCCTGATGTGGGCGGGGAATCGTCGTGCATTCTTGGAGGGAGAAGGACTGCAATTGATGAATCTGATGCTGAGAGAGAGGAAACAATCGAGACAGAGTGCACTCAAGGTGAGGAGAGAGGGAGAGAGAGAAGGGGAGGGAAGGGAGGAGAAGAGAGTGGATTGAAGGTACTCGATCATGCGACGACTGGACCTGAAGGAGCTGATAATTGCGCCAAATTCGTCGAGATCTTAGGTAGGAGAGAGGATATTGGATGGAAGGGAGGAGGGGGGAATGATTGCAGGTCTACGTACTCTCTTCCCTCTTCTGATGAGAACTCCTGCGAAAGCGAAGAGGAAGGATACGACTCCCGATGAACACGAGGAGCATGTTGTAGCTGTGAGTAGAGTGGAGAGAGAGGGAGAAGGAAGGGAGGGAGAGGGTCATTGCAGATACTATCGTCTCTCATGAGATCGTGCGAAGATGCTTCCAGAGTAAGAATAATGCAGAAGTTTACGGAGCATGAGCATGAGAAGGTGAGGAGGGAGAGGGAAGGAGGAGAGCAGGGGAAGGGAGGGAATGGATGGATTGAAGGTGGATCGAGCAGTCGAACTCATGCTCAAGTACAAAGAGCGAGTGCAGAGATGGGAGAGTAAGCAGAAGGAGGAGGAAGATGTTGAAGTGTACTATCTGGATAAGATGGATGCTGGATTGTATACTCTGCAGGTAGGGAAGAAAGGAAGATGAGAGGAGGAAAGGAAGGCTCAATTGCAGAATGTTGTATTGGTACTGGCAGAGGTGTGTGTGCATATGAACTCTGCTCGAATCAGAGCTATTAAGCTACTCAAGATGAAGAGTGGAGAGGAAAGACTCACGAAACATCTTATTCCTATTCTTGCTGAATATCAAGAGAATCTAGGAGAGGATGCGGATACGGTAAGTAATTGAGAATTAAGTGTGAAGACAACTAATTATTGATTCAGGAAAGAAATCGAGTAGATCTTCTCATCGCTAAACTAACTGCTTCTGAGAAAGCAGCTGCTAATGGAATTTAATTTTTTAAAACCTATTGTTTCATTTGTTTGTTTGTAAGCGAATGCATATAAATACTGTTTAATTTAAATAGATCTCTCGCTCTTACGATTGTCGTTGCCACCCCCAGTACTTTGTTTAGAGTGAGAACAAGGAAAATCATGGTGTTCCTTTATCATTGAATAGGAGAGGTCACCAGTCTTATCTCTCTTAATCGTCTTCATTCTATGCAGTCACCGTGAATGGAATGGTGTACTTCTGTTGTTGATCCACTGGCACAGACTTGAAGATAGGGGCTGGGTCCTGAAATGATTCATAGGTTACGGTATTCCGACAGGGAGATAAAATTACCGTATCCGTGGCAGCACACTTGGCGACCATACACACCGCTTTGTCCTCTTTCACAGTCTCGTTCAGTCTCTCCACCTACAGTATCTCATTGATTACCGTACTTCTGCCTGATTTACCTTGATATCGATTGTCTTGCCTGCTTCGAGGAATACGAATACGGGAGTAATACGGTAGAGGGCATTATCAGAGCATTTCATTTTGATTGCTTGACGATCTGCGCTATTGTTGGTCAACTGAATGTGAGATTGAGGAGAATGATATTGATAGAGTGAAATACTTTTATATTCTTCTCTCCCTTTCCCTTGTCCCATTTGACATCCAATGGTTCGATTGTGAATGCCTTTTTGTCTGCAATCGATATCCCTCATTGAGATTACGGTATGTACAGTATCCAACCTCCTTCAGGTTTCTTAGCTTCCACTGTATTGATTTCAGTAGCTTTGGCTACTGTTTTCTCTCCATCCTGCAATGAATTATGCTCAATCCCAATCAATTCATTGAGTACGGTACCTTTTTGTCATCCTTCTTCTCTCCATCTCCTTCCTTCTTCTCTCCTTCACCGTCCTTCTTTTCTCCTTCTTTCTTCTCTCCTTCACCCTCTTTCTTCTCTTCCTTCTTATCATCGTCCTTCTTTTCTTCTTCCTTCTTCTCTCCATCCTACAATGTATCATTTAGATACGGTAGATCTATCGATCTCTTCTGTACCTTCTTTTCTTCCTCTTTCTTTTCCTTTTTCGATCCTTCTTCCTTCTTCTCTTTCTTTGATCCTTCCTTCTTCTCATCTTCCTTCTTTTCCTTCTTAGATCCTTCCTTTTTATCATCCTCTTTCTTTTCTTTCTTTGATCCCTCTCCTTCCTTCTTTTCATCCTAGAATTGAAAGATTTTCGTAAATCTTTTGTTGTATTATCTTAACCTTCTTTTCTTCTTTCTTACTCTTCTCTCCTTCTTTCTTCTCCTCCTTCTTACTCTTTTCTTCCTTCTTCGACTGTAATGAGTACTCTTTGATATGGACTAGATTATCCATACAGTACCTTTCCTTCTTTCTTCGATCCTTCTTTCTTACTCTTTTCTCCATCCTTTTTCTCTTCTTTCTTGGACTGAAAATAACTCGTAATTGACCTTGTTCACTTTCAACATTACCTTTCCTTCCTTCTTACTCTTCTTTTCTTCATCCTTCTTTTCTTCTCCTTCCTTCTTCTCATCCTTCTTTTCTCCTTCTCCTTCCTTCACTTTTCCAACTGCCGAAGCACCCTAAATCATTACGTTAATCGATGATTACGGTAGCTTTCTCACTTCCTTTTCCTTCTCTTCCTCCTTCTTTGATTTCTCCTTTTCTTCTTTCTTGCTCTTCTTACTCTCAAATGCATTCATTTACATCGGTTGAGGGTTCTCACTACCGTACCTTTTCCTTTTCGCCTTCTTTCTTCTCTTCTTCCTTCTTTTCATCCTTCTTCTCCTCCTCTTTCTTCTCATCCTTCTTTTCCTCTTCTTTCTTTTCCTCATCCTTTAATGATCTTAGAGTACTCTCAAGCTATAGTATTGCACAACCTTTTTCTCCTCTTTCTTTTCTTCTTCCTTCTTTTCCTCTTCTTTCTTCTCTTCCTTCTTCTCTTCATCCTTCAATGGGTTACAGTAGCCTACCGTATCGCTCTCATCCCTACCGTACCTTCTTTGGTTCTTCGGCCTTCTTCTCTTCCTCTTTCTTGGGAGGGAGTGCTTGTACTACGGTAGGTGCAGCGATAGCTCCTCCGGGAGGAGCGGGAGCTCCAGGTTTGGGAGGTACGGTAGATCCAGGTACGGGAGGAGCAGGAGGAGGAACGGGATTGGCTCCCTTTGGAGGAGGTCCACCCTTAGCTCCTTTCTTCCCTCCTTTGCATCCAATGAGAAAGAGGATTGGAATTGATAGATGCAGCAAGATTAGTGTCCATGATGAGAGAGGATCGAATACGAATGACATTCTCAGCTGAAACTGATCCCTTCGAGAGAGAGCACGAGTACGGTATCGATTGGGCATACAAGGGGTAGGACGAACCTTCGAGTATCAGAATAATTGGTGGGGGTGAGAATGGGTAGGACAGCTTTATCTCCAGACGAGAGTGAGAAATGAGGAGGAAGGGAAGTGGTCTTTTATAGGGGCGACCGAGGGATCTTCTCCAATCATTCATTGTAATCTTGTAATCCAATATTGATGATCTTATTGGCGTCGTTGATCTGATAGATGGCACGTACTCGCTGCTTACAATAGCCTACCGTACCGAAAATATACGAGAGTCAGTCTTTATCTACAATATCTCAACACATCTGATTATAGATCGCAATATTGTTGATTTCATGTTTTGTGCAGCCGTTGTAAATGTCACAGTTTGAAATATAAACAAGTGGCAGCGAATATCAATAAATCAAAACTAAAGTCTGACCGATTAAACTTGACATATTTACTGTATGTGAGCGCGCGAAAACACGGAAATCGAAACTTCGGGTGCTTTTTGAAAATTCATCTATTTTGTTGCATTGTTTGGGGGTTTAATAGGTATTAATTGTTACTTTTTCAAGTATAAATCGCATCGACTTTTTCGTATCACGCGTTTACGTCGTTGTCACCATGATTCGATGTCTTTACTTGTTACATAACTTTATTTTCAGGCCACCATGGCCTCACATAAAAAGGTATTTGAAGACATTGTGACCAATGCTCTCAAAATGCCTGATGATAATCAGGCGATCAATTTCGCATGCACGTGAGGAAAATGCTTCCGATTCTGACGATGATTATGTAATTTCAGACAGCTCGAGTGCATGTATTATTTCACCAGTTGTCCTAAAGAAGTCAAAGCCATGTGCTCACACGCTGTCAAGAAATTCTACGACGACAAAAGATTCAGAGGAAACGATCACGTCTTGAGGATCTTTCAAGTGCTGGTGAGTGGATTGGGAAGTGATCAAGCGAGTTGAGCTCCTTTCCTTTC